>JABCQV010000123.1:0-145758 GCA_013186375.1 Fusarium aywerte | reverse complement strand
CTTAAATACTACTTTAGAATAGTAGTATTTATAGTAGGCTAAGTTCTTTTACGGACGCGTGCAAGTCTTAACGTTTCCGCAACAGTATTGCTCTAAGCAGCAGCGTAAACTGAACTTTAAACTTGACTTAACTTAAATCTTCTTCCCCGTAGAGAAATTGCATGACCGAAAATAAGAACAAAGCCAGGTGCAAAGCAACACAATTCACCACCCCACTCAACACCTTTTTTTCTCCCTCCTACTATCATTCTTTCTTCTCTGCACCCCACAAGATAGATTATCCCACGGCAGCATGGCAGATCATTTCAGCAAACCTGACCATCTGGTCTCTGTTGCTGAGCGCGAAAGCCGACGCGAATATGGCCAGCAGCTCGAGAAATACATCCAGTTGACGTGACCAGAGTTCCGTCTACGCACTGAGCACGTCGTCGCGATTACGGCCGTGGCCCTTCGAAGACTTGCGCCCGGTGGTCGGCTGTCAACAGAGATTTGTAAGACTCCAGAGGATACATTCTATCCCGATACACAATGGGAAATCAGGCAACACCTGGAAGGCATGTCGCAATTTTGCAAGCACTGTAAGAGCACTATGCCTCTCACCAAGGTTTCGAGTATACCGACATAACAATTCACAGATATGCTTCACATTGACCCCAAGAACCTGACTGACCCAGCCTGGGCTCACGCTATACACCGGCCCCCACAGCCACGATCGAAGCTCGACGATGAATCCTCCGAGGATGAGTTCGAGACAGCAATAGAGAAGTTCATACATAACACAAGGTCCAGAACCAACGATTGTCTCCTAGCCTGCCCTCGCAACACGGAGGAAGAGAACAAGTGCCGCGATCGCGATGGGAACGTGTGTGTGTGGTGACAGAAAAAGCCAACCCTCATGTCTTCTGGTTCATTCCATTCAGTTGGAACGATACGGTGGAGCACAACGATGTCACCCTCAATTTTATGGTCGAGGGCAACATGCTCGTCGCCGCCAACCTTGGGACATCCAAAAGCCCTGTCTGCAATGCACGCGGACTCGGAGGAACCCACAAAGCATGGAACATGCTCAGCGTCGATCCGGAACCACACAAGTATTTGAGAGATGGCCACTGTGCATTCAAGTACCTGGGCTTCGAGAAGCTCGAGAATGGGAAGGGCATTATGACCTTACAGTTTTACTGGATGCCTCAGCTCACAGGAAGATTTGGCAAGATTATGGACATTCGCAAAATCGACCACGGAAGTGATTTGCAAAGACTGATTGATGAGCTCAACGCATCCCACCAAGATGGCTTTCCCCCGCCATCCTCCAACTATAGTGAGCTGGTTACCAAGACGGGTGAGCCGCTTCGATCCGGACATCTCATCCGCATAACGATGTCAACACCACAGGACACCAAGAATTTCAAGTCGGTGGTAGCGGCACACTGGGCTTGTGTTGTGTTTACAGCATTGTGTGGTGCTGCTGGAAGCCCTGAGTTGGTGTCATGCAACATTACCAAGGACCTGGCTCTGCAGTGGTATCAGGACAAAACTCTATGGATCAATGATAAAGACCACTAGGATGTGGAACGGAACTCGTTGTTCAAAGATGGACTTCATGGTCGTGAACCGATGTATGTTTCTTAGTATCGGTCACAAGCTGGATTATGGATTCATGATATTATGGTTGCTGGGAGATTACATGTTAAATTGAACCAAACCGAATGCGATTATCTTGATTGTAGAACTTTTGTGTTTGTAAATAAACTCGCTAGCATTTGTGTTTGGCAGCCAAGTTGTTAGCAAACGTGACCAAGTAATGGGTTGCTATTTCATATCTTGGTGAATGAAGCTATCCTGATATGATCGACCAGTAGCTTCTTGATTGCAATATTGTCTTCCTTGACTTATCATCCAGGTACGTAATACAATCTTCAGAATTATAAAAAGGCCCCACTGACTCTTGTTCCTAAAGCTTCAGTCAACATCCTTTGTTCTATTTTCACTTGTTCGCTATTTCTCTTTGAAACACTATAGAGTAGAATAGAATACGTGAAGTTCTTTAACGGATCCTTCTGTTGTTCAGCTGGACATATCATTGTGCAGTCTACCTCAGTGGGCTACTTGACCAGGCAGTGCCAGGCACTGATGGTCTTGCAGCGCAAAGGCATTATTGAATATATTCCTAGGCCATTTGGACTTTCTGCACATCTTTTATAGATACCATTCCTGTGCTTCACTTCTTTCTGTAACGTTCATGTCCAGATTCATAGCTATCAATCATGTATCGGAGAACTACGCGCAAAACACTCGCCGAAATGATCAACGGCTGCAAAGGCATCAGCGACAGCAACCGCCATCAGGATGACAGTAACGTCAGGCCTTGGCAACTTCGCGCTCTCGAAACCGGGCGAACTCCACTCCCCGAGGTATCAGGAGAGAGACCTTGGCTGGGTCTTTCTTTTGACCCCCAAAATTCCCACCCTTCCACTCACGACGCCTTACGTTCGGGTCCATCCTCGTCTTGCCTCCCAACTGGAGGGCCCTACGGTCAAGCCTCAACCCCAGTCGCAGTAAGTAACAGTCCACTCCATTTTCATTTGGGAGACAGCCTATACTAACCTGAAGGCAGAGTGTGGCCCTTAGCTACCGCTTCTGGCCAGAAGACGAGATGCGACACCTGGTCGCTTTGAGAAATGGTGGTGCCACCTGGGCTGCCATATATGTGAGCCTCGTTCCCTAATACTACTTGGAAGGAATACTAACCATTTATCAAAAGGTAGCTTTCCCCAACCGAACGCCCGAGGCCATCAAACAAGCCTACCACAAGCGCAGACATGCCGTTGAGCGGCAGATGAAGATCGAGGCCGTCGAGGCTGCATCAATAGACGGCACCGAAATCGAGAAGAGCGGCATTTGATAGTACAAATATATAAATAAAGTATGACGGACCCTTGAGGCCATACGAGCAGTAACGGGATTTATATTTCCTAGTGGGTATGTAGCTTAACCTCTTCTCATTTTACTCTAACCCTTAGGCCTCTAAGTGACTTTAGGCTTGGGCAGTTTTCCTAAACTTTAGAGTTGGCTTGCGAAAGGTTTATCTTCGACCAAGCTTTATTGGAATGTCGAACTGACTCGCTGAAGTGTTCTACAATTTCCTCGTCACGGTCCCAATCGAGATGATCCAACCCCGATAACTATCTGTGCTCGTCTTCTTCACCGAGCTCAGCCTCCTTGGTAAAGGGGAGAAGTGGCTCGCCTTGCGTCTTCTGTTGGAAGTGGGTGCCCCTGCCCTAGCATTAGCTTCCTATATACATCACCTTTGCATTTCACTATAGGTTATGAGTCCCTTGACGTGAACCTGCGACCTCTTGTTATTATAGCATACTGGTGTTTACCTATTTCTCTATCTATTCCGCCTGTCAGTCACTAACAGCAGCTAGGTATCTTCAACATCTTCTCGCTCCAAGGCTTATTGCCACACTCTTCGTCCTTTTATCAACTATCAACACCAGAACCGTCGATCATTAATCGCTAATCCTAGTCACTCTATCATCTTTCCGACACTGGGACGCTGCCAGCGGGACCGAAGGAAGAAGTGTCCTCCCGTTATTCAAGCCCCCCTGCTGCCATGGCTCCAGCCTCGTCTCTTTTCCGGTTGTCATCCTGACATTTGAAATTGCGATCTAGGATGACATGATTGATGCTGGACCGCGTGGTAAGACTTAGCTCCGTGAGTTGGGTATTTGGGAAGATGGCTTAACGAGAATAGGCGAGAACTAGGTCCGGACATCTTGTTAGATGTGAAGCAACAAACATCGAAGACTCCATGCTGGTGTCAATTCGCCTCAAGCTTTGCCAAATGGAGTATACATCTATTCAGAACTTTCTATAACAAGTTACGCTGAATTTAGCTAGACTAAGCTGTCACGATAGCAAGCTGCTATATCAGAACTAATAATGCGAGAGCAGTATTTTAGTTTATTCTACAACTCTCACGGTCATGGATTGTTATTTCTTGATACTCTATTATACTATCTTATTCATACCAGCAACAATACAAACAAATGCCTCCACGTTGCTGATTAGTTTTATTCCCAACGAATTACCACATCAGCCCAAGCATTATTCTGGTTCATTAATATCGACATAATGGATCATTATTGCTAGTATTGTCAGAGCTACTCAGTATCTCATGTTCGAATCTACAAGGAGTCATTTTTATTTCTATCTTCTTTCACCTTTTCTTTCTTTTCTTTTTGCAAAGTCACACAGATTTGCATACAAACGTTTTTCCTTTTCGAGTCCCTTACTATATAAAAGATGTCCACCAACAACTCTGCGCCCATTGACGGAGACGGTATCAAACCTTGGCAGCGTCGGGCCCTCGACAAAGGCCGAACCCCCCTGCCTGAGCGACCCGGCGCTCGTCTGTCTATCGAAGGGGATTCCAACGGGCCTGCCTCCACCTCCGCTCCCTCTGCTGGATATGAAACCAGCCAAACCCCCTCCCAGCCAGCCTCCGTACGTAATGAACCGTTTCCATCTCGGCATTTTTGTCATGCTAACATTGTATGTTCGTCGTTCAGAACACCATCCATCCATACAGGTTTTGGACCACGCAGGAGGTGAACGTCTCATTCGCTTGAAGCGAAACCGTTTGTCGTGGGCTGCGATAAAGGTAACTCGACCCATCTTCTCTTTGCAATTTGCAATAATCAGGTTCCTAACTAGATATTTTCTAGGAACAATTTCCTGAGCGCTCGCTTGAGTCGATCAAGCAGATATATCACAAGCGACGGGAACCCGTCGAGGCCCAGATGAACACTACCTCATAGATAAAGGGTCGACGAACCAACGCACATTTCGAGAGCAATTACTATCAATACAATCATCTCAGATTCCCCGTTGTATCTTATTTCTCTGTCCCCGTCTCTTTTCTCAAAGTGATGTCTTTCATCGAACAACCGCGCGTCTCCCTACTATAGAAATAGGGCGCTGCTCAATGCTCCAGCTAAAACAACTAAATACACCATGGCCGCAATCTACAACTTGGATTTGAATTAACGTCTAATCATTTCTGCGGTAAGAAAGATGAAGCTTTAGAATAGAGTAATCATTGCTCTGGCATGTAATGTACTTCGAAATCAAGTGAAGATATACTGACTGACATGCGAAAGAAAAGAGGACCAACTTCGCAAGCACTTCGAGGATACCGTGGTCAATTTTAACCCCCATCCCTTTAAGGTTCCAACGCACTTGTTACCTATGGACCAGGCCGATGAGCGGCTGGATTACGCAAGGAAGGCCTAAAGATTATGAGTGGCAGACACTAACAAGCGCCATAATACCGACCTCTGATTCGTCTCACACACCTCTCAGCTCTTCCGTCTCCGCTTTGTTATATATCACGGTATACAGCTTCGATTCAAACCAACACCTATGGTTTCTTAATATACAAAGTAATAGTACAAAATTTCCATGGGCTCGGGTTCTGAGTTTAAAGAAAAACTTTAGATCACCGGAAGAAAGAGACAGAAGTTATTTGACTGCTTCTAGAGAAGGACAAAATAATATTTATATCTTGGTACTGTCGTATCGAACATACAGAGAACTATTCGGCAAGTGGACTCCCCAAAACAGCGTAAAAGGCATCGTTGCCTAGTCGCAACGCAAATACTACCTTTTTCCTTTTGTACTGCTCCTGCTCATCCGGCGCTGTTGAACGACTGGCTTCCTATACCTCCGCGGTTCCATCGCAGTGTCGTAGCAGACATTGCGCGCACTCAATTCAACTTTCCACTTCACAATTTTTAATGCTCTTGGCCGGAAGGTGGATTTGGCCTGCACAAATGTTTGACACTGCGTGCCGACTCTGCAGCAGGCCTATCGATATGCACTCGTTATTGTTCAATTACAGAACAATAGTCTCGAGATGGCAGCGTCAACAGCTGCCGTACATTATTCGCGGTCGACTAAATATCTTCTTTCGGGCCTTTTCTTTCTTTAGCATTGATCACACTAATGGAAAGTTGAAACGAATTTATCACGAACAGCGCGCTACAATTGGACACCACATGAATAGAACAGGCCCTTCTTCGTTTTCGTCCGAGATTCTTTGATCTATTGTTATGTATATTGAAAGAGCGAAAGTGGGTCTGGTCATTAACCCTTGGTGACGAGACAAACCAAGAAACTCGCAATATTCACAGCGTCAGTCACGTTTGATCCGCTGGCCGTCCTCATTTCGACAGTCAAGTTGTTTGACATTGGCATTCATCTAAGAGAAGTCTGACCACATTACGTATTACTATCATGCATCACTACTATTTAACAAAACGAAAGAGCGATTATCACCTCATCCTGGGAATACTTCTTCTAAATGGGTCTGCATGGTCTACACAATTGACTGCTGCGCGTGGCATTTCAAAAATAATATATACCCCTAAACAATTGTTCCTGGCGCTGTCACATCTTTTGGACCTATAGATTATCATCGCACTATTCAATAACTTCTAGAGCAATTGTATATGCAGAGCCATAGCTATGACAATACCGGCTCGCTATTTACTAGTTTTCCAAATTGTCTTATTGATTCTCAGTCACCGGCCATTGTTCTTTTATATAACAATGGCAGCGGCAGTTTCAATACATGTTATCCATTGTTCAGCACATTCACCTACTATATATATCCTGTCTTTCTGAGCTCCTCCTTCGAGAGTTTTTATTTCCTTCTTCATCCTCTCAGCAAATCATCCAAGCCATCTTTTTTATACACTCATACCCTTCTTAGTATATACCCCAAAATGGCTTCCAACACCATCAACGAGAACCAGACTGCTCCCGCCGCTGCCAAACCATGGCAGCAGAACGCCCTTGCTCGGGGACGAACTCCCCTTCCCGAGTCACCAGGCCGTCGTCCTTGGGTCGCTCAGTCCGGCACTGATCCCGCCGAGGCTTCTAGCTCGGCTCCCGCCAACGTACGTTTGAGCCCACATCTCCTTTCACTCCAAGACTCATGCTAACCACAAGTTGCCTCAGAATCCCCCTTCCCCTCCTCCTCCTCCTCCACAAGGGTATCGCTTCTGGGATACCGCTGAGATCCAGCGGTTGATCTCCCTCCGACGGGAGGGCAAGTCATGGGCCGAGATCAAGGTTCGTTTGTTCGATCTATGGGACATCGCATAAGTTTTGATAACTAACCCTTTGTATGTTCAGGCCCTATTCCCAGAACGAAGCATGGAAAGTCTGAAACAGACTTACCATAAGCGAAGAACTGCGGTGGAGCGGGAGATGGACGCTGGCCGTCCTCTCGATAATTAATTTTTTTGGGAAAGTTTATAGACAATTATGGGTTTAATAGCTGGTATACTTGACCAAGTAGTAGATCCCAGTACCAGCATCTAAGCAAGCAATGGAAGCGAATAATGAAACAATTTTTTTTCCGAGCCAAATTACCCTCTTAGTCTTCCAGCGTATTCAAAATCGCTAAAAATCGGTGAATATCTCGAAGCTACGTAGATGCCATGCCACATCCTTATATTTACTAGACTGCTGTGTATCTGTTGCAAACTGGGAATGTCGTTGGACTTACTGAGCTCACCTACCCTACTCAACGTGGTCGGCATGGAGAAATAATCAACCGCTAGTGTCCTGCATGAGCTCCACATATTGCCGCTACTCTACTCTATCCTCCCCCACATTGGAATTACTGTGCCTTTCAATTCCGCAGGTCGGTAGCGGGGTATTATTTCAATACCAGCTGCTATCATCGCCACTACTCCCATCGCCCGCCCTTTAACTCTCACTTGGTTCCTTGGCTCGACATATAACGCCGCGCTTTCAATTGCCTTTTGTTGGATACATACTTCTGGTCGCCTCACGTATTCTACCTTTAACCTCAACACCTACTCGTCATGGATGACCAATTTGGAGGTCGTACCGACGACGACCTCTTCTACGATGACTTCGAACCCGTAGAGAGCGAGACTGTTGTCACAACTGAAGATGTGACTCCTGCACCAGAACCTGCTCCCGTAGCGCCATCTCAACCGCCTCCCGCTCCTGTAGAGAAGCCTGCGCCAGCACCCACGCCTTCAGCGCCTGCCTCCAAACCGCAAGGGCTCTCTTCCTCACGATACGCCGACAAGCCCACTCCAGCTCCAGCCCCAACGCCTTCCCCAGCTCCCAAGCCCGCGAAGCAATCTCCTCAACCGACATCCAACGCACCTCCCAATGCCCCCACTGCTCCTCGCGAGAAGACTCCCCATGGCTCGCAAAACAACTCTGCAGCGCGTCTCCAATCCGGCGCAAACCCGCGCCAGAAGCTCACCGAAGCGGAACTCGCCGAGAAAATGGAGAAGATGAAGCTCATCAACGCAGAGAAGGCGCGCAAGTTCGAGAAAGCTGAGAAAGACGAGAAGGACCATGCTGCTGCCTACGCTCGCGGCATGGAAGAGGCGAAGAAGCGCCGCGTGGAGGAAGCTGAGCGACGCAAACGCAACGAAGAAGATCGGCGCAAGCTGGAGGATGAGCGCGCCAAGAACAGAGAGCGCAAATTGAAGGCGATGGGTATGAAGGAAGGTGGTTGGGACGAAGGTAAGGAGACCCAGGAAGAGGAGGAGAACAGACGGTTCCGCGGCGCAAATGGTGGTATTCGAGGGTCGAAGAACGCTGGTCTTGGTGGAAGCCAGTACGCGACTCGAGACAACGAAGAACACGACGTGGATCGCTTCCTAGACGAGAGACATCGTGGTGGTAGGGGTAGAGGCCGTGGGCGCGGAGGACGAGGAGGCAGAGGCGGACGTGGTGGTCACGAAGGCGCACCTCCTGCACCACCCAAACAAGCCGTCCCAGCAGCTGAAGACTTCCCAGCTCTACCTGGTGAGGTCAAGAACAAACCTGCACAAGTTAGCAATAAGCCAGCCTTCGCCGCGGCTGCAGCGGGACCACCACCCCCATTGCCACCACTCTCAGGTGGAAAGTGGGATGAAGAAATGGACGAATATGATGAGCTGAACAAGAAATCATGAGGAATGGTGTATAAATAAAAGAGCGGGATTTTTGGTGTAACTTGGTAGGAGAGTCGAAGAACATTGGGAAAATACCATAGGTAGCATGATTTGGCAGCATCAATAGTCCAAGCGAGATTGCAAAAGTCCTCCTCCATTTTCGTTCGCTCTCTATCGCTGAGCTGCTTGGTCTAGAAAGGGTATTACCATCCATGCTCTTTAACGCAACTCTTTCTTTCTCAATTTCCGTCCATTTTATATAGCGCCCCAACACCTTGATAGAACCCAGTAAACAAATATTAATCGTAAACTACCATCCTCCTCTGTAGCCCCTTCCACCGCGACCGCTTCTGTACCCTCCTGAGCCGCGTGGTCCCCTAGGCCCGCCCATGCCAGGACCATCATCGTCCATCGGCGCTCTCGATCGACCCTTCATCTCCTTAGGGAACGCATCGTACGTCTTTCGCATCTGTGCATAGCCTAGATGCATCTTTCCATAGAAGTGGTCCGCCAGACGACGATCGTTGTCAAGTCTGCTGAGGTACGCACCGCACACGTCGCAGACCTGGAGCTTTTGATGACCCGAGGGGCCAGATGTGTCGGAGAGAGCTTTGAGCTCCTTTTCGCGATCGGTTTTAGATTGAGATGCTTGGCGAACGCGGAAGAGCTCGTCTTGGGCGCGGGCGACTTCGCCCATGGCACCGAGGATTTCGACTTCGAGGAGGCCGTTGTTAATGGACGCTGTCAGATCGGAGATGCTTTTGAGCTGTAATGGTTAGCATACACATACGCAAAACAGAGGTGAAAGACATACAAGAACATTAGTCTGACGAATCTCATCGGGTGTCTTCTCCAATCGCCTCTGCGCAGCATCGATTCGTCGGTTACAATCATCAATGTACTTTTGCAGATCGCGCATATAATCGTATTCGAATCCATATTTCTGCTTTTCCCTATCCGACAGGGCTTCGTATTCGGCCTTCAATCCCTCATTGTGCACCTTTGGACAAGGACCAATGTCTTGCTTGGTGTTCGTAAACAAATCGTGGGGACAG
This sequence comes from Fusarium aywerte, assembly GCA_013186375.1. Lineage (NCBI taxonomy): Eukaryota > Fungi > Ascomycota > Sordariomycetes > Hypocreales > Nectriaceae > Fusarium > Fusarium aywerte. The sequence goes on along the minus strand of JABCQV010000123.1, from coordinate 135,707 downwards.
GTGCCTGCGAGGTAGGAGCGACAGACTTTGGGGTCTGTGAGGGAGAGTTGGGCAGCGCGTGATGTTGAGGATGCGCCCATAAGCTGCTCGAGCAGCTTTCTCTGTTCGGCGGCCATTCTGTGTGTTCTTCGTTAAAATGTGCTGAGTGAAGATGTTGAAAGTTGGCGGGGCCTTTGAAGATCCAAGATGCGACGGCATGTGGAGGAAGCGCGCGCCGGTAAAGCTAAGTTTCTGCCTGCTCCCACCGCTTACCGTATCGAACCTTCCACGTCGCAACTGGAGCTATCCTAGCTACGACTCCAGGTCGATTTCCCAAGGGCAAAGGTGCGATGTGAAGTCTTGAACGACTTCCACCCTCTTTAACCCAATTTCACGATGCGCCGATTCCTGGCATATCTCCTCCTCACCATCACAAATGGCCTCGCACTCACTTCGGCCGCGGCTTCCGGTTACCATGAGCAGTTGACGCTTCGACCTTTACCCCTGTCCCAGCTTCTAGCGAGCTTCAACTTCCGAGCCAATACCTCGATCGCCGATTTTGAAGCCCACAACTTTCGACTGTTTCCTCGCTCACTCGCTCAGATCTTGCAGTACGCCGGTACGAGGGAGCTACATCTTCGATTCACGCTGGGACGATGGGACGCCCAGTCGTGGGGTGCTCGACCCTGGGATGGAACTCGCGAGGGAGGCACTGGTGTTGAGCTGTGGGCATGGCTGGATGCTGAGACGGACGCCGAAGCTGACGAAAAATGGTTGATCTTGACGAACGCTTTATCCGGATTGTTCTGCGCCAGTTTGAACTTTATCGATGAGACAAGAACTATTCGACCCGTCATGTCTTTCCAACCAGATGGACACCACTCCAATTCATCGTTGGCCAATACAAGACTTCTCCATGGAGTACTACCTCATGAAGTTGTTTGCACAGAGAACTTGACGCCTTTCCTCAAGTTGTTGCCATGCAAGGGAAAGGCCGGAATCGCTACGCTGTTGGATGGACATAAGCTCTTTGATGCCTCTTATCAGAGCATGGCGATTGACGTCAGGCCAAAGTGTGATGCGGATGGTGAATGCTTTTTGGAGATGGAAGAGACTGTGGATATGGTTCTCGATATCAACCGCTCCAAGCGACCCCAAAGTACGTTCCTTGATTTTGTTTGATGACTGTCTCTAACAACCGCTAGACAACCCTATTCCAAGACCCCCTCCTGCTCACGAGCTTCTCTGCGATACATCCAAGTCATATCATTCCGACCACGCCTGCTTCCCTGCCGACAATCTAGACGGCCAAGATTGGACTCTATCTCAAGTCTTTGGTCGACCTATCAAGGGAACGTGTCCCCTAACTGATCCCGACGTTCCTCCTGTCTGTGTCCAGATCCCGCAATCCCGCGACATCTATACCACCGAAGGTGCGCGCGAAATCAGGTCCCAGGACGGAAACTCTCGCTGCTATAGCCTTGACGCCAACTCTGAACTCACCCTCATGCTTGTCAAGCCTGATTCACAAGACGAGGACAAGATCCTGAACAAGCCAGAGACACCTCTTCTCTACGCTGATCGCAGTTTCAATGGCCATGGCCAGGAGCACGGTGGTGTACAAGCTATCTTGAGTAACCCTAGCGACACTGATGTCGAGTTTGTCTACATGGAATCCCTTCCTTGGTTTATGCGCATTTACCTCCACACCCTCTCGGCCCGTATTGCCGATGCTCCCTGGTCAAACTCTTCTGATCTGATCAAAGAGATCTACTACCGTCCCGCCCTTGATCGCGCGCGGGGTACGCAACTCGAGCTCCTCATGCGTATTCCTCCCCATTGCACAGTCTTCCTCACTTACGATTTCGAAAAGTCCATCTTGCGATACACTGAATATCCTCCCGACGCCAACCGTGGCTTTGATGTGGCCGCCGCTGTCATTACGACACTTGAACCCAAGGTTCTCAACATCCGTACTACAACACTGCTGCTGTACCTTCCCACGCCCGATTTCAGCATGCCGTACAATGTCATCATCTTTACATCGACTGCAATTGCCCTTGCTTTTGGAGGGCTATATAACATCCTTGTGAGAAGATTCGTCGGCGCTGATGAGGCACAGGGAGTGGCTTTGAAGGCGAAGATCTTGGGTGCCATCAATAGATTAAAGGGAAAGGCTGGGAAGCAATAGATATGATGTATGAGTTATTTTCTTGGTTACAATACACAAGCATGTTCAACGCCGTCATACTGTGATTCAGCTGGACTGGGATCTTGAGATCCAAGTACACGGGCCTGGTGAAAGTGGTTATGGTTGTTTAGCCAGGGTCGACGTGATGCATCGTGCCTTTGGTCTTACCATCCTCTCGACGTTGCATGTAACAGCCATACATCGTACTTCAACCACAATCGGGCCGCGTACTTCGATCTGGGGAACGTGGGCACGAGCTTATCGCATCTCTGGGTTGTTTGATGTTGACGTACCTGATGACGCTGGACGACGCGCATGTGTTCAGGGTACTCGGAGAGCATGGCTGGGTCAGCTCTGACGACCGATGGCGTCAAGTATGCCCAAGCAATTCCTATGCCAGCGTTTAATGTTCCGCAAGCTGTGTAGAGAGCTCTGAAGGCTACCACGAAGCTTTAGGGGGTCTGGCAAAGGTGCATGGTTTGCAAGGAAAGGTGATACTTCCAGTACCATGGTACGTTTACTAGAAAAGCAGCGACTTGGTCGATTGAGCTGAACTGGATTGAACAACAAAAGCTATTTATATCATGTTCCGATCATTTGTTCTTGATCGAGGCATCTGCGCGAGATGTAACCACAATATCGAGGCATTAAATAGAAAAGGCCCGCGACTTCCTCCGTTCCTTCCTCACCCGTCCGTCCTGTCCAATTTCTCGACAAACATCTTCCATTCAAACTCTCACATGCATCTCAACATCATCAATTTATAGCATCTGCCTCCAAATTCCATCCTGTTACCATTCATGTCGCCTTCGTGTATTTCGCTATCATGAATCCCGGCCCACTCGCCCTCCTCCTTCTCTTCGTGGCTTTCGCCATGGTAGACGCCTACTACACCCTCAGCGTCTTCGCCCCGGAAGTACCCCAGATCCACGCCCGTGTCATCAACGCTCGGAACAGAGCTTTCATCATCGGTGCCTCTCAGCCTAGTACCTTTTGCGATCTCGACAACGCGACTGAGTGTCCTGATGGAACGTCTACACAAGTCGATGCGAACATGACCGGCCTTGCAGTGAGTCTTTCCTCTCATCCACGAGATTACCTTCCCGCTGATGATAGCAGGCTGCAGTCCCAGGCGGTCAAGTCATCTTCGTCGCGGCCGACGGCATAATCACGTATCAATCCCCTCACTCCGCACTTCGTCCACCCGGCTCACAGATGGGTGGTTTTCGCCCCGCCCACGTCATATCGCAGTGCAAGATGCCCGTCACGATACTCAAGTGGTCACCCGACAACGGCACCCCAGGTCTTTGGGCTTGTCCGACAGCGCGGAACGTGCCTGTCACGAAGGAGGCTGTGCTCAAGGCGACGACGGGTTTATTCAAGGGGAAGGGATGCTTGGAGGTGGAAGGTGTTGAGATTCAGACTGCGGGAGATAAGTTTGCCGCTTGGGCTTACACATAAGGGGTGTGTTGGAGCTGAAAGATGTAGAAGGATTGTGATGATGTGATTGGGAGTTCAAGGAGGGATATGTGTGCTTTTCGGGGTAATTGTAGTTCAGAAACTTTCGGAGGGATAGTTCTTGCAATTAAACAAGATCTCCAAGCTTGCCATAATATCTTATGCCTCTTACTGGTCTCTCGATATGGAGAAAATAAAGTGCTGTTTACTGATTGAGCCAATCATGTGCCAACGTCCAGCCTTTAAGACAGCTTCTTTGTTAGCAATAAACTTTGTCGGCCACTTCACCATCCATTCTCACATACTGTTGTTCCATGAACAGCCCTCTGCTCCACCGTCAATCCCTCTATCCATGTTCACTCAAGCTCTTGATGGCGATGCACCATCAACTAATCACTACTCGCGCATGCCGTCGCTTCGTGAAGTTAAGCTGCCAGAATTCCAAACTGTTATCACCGAGGAGAATCGTGAGCTCATTTAGTTCTGTATTTTCTAAGACCTGATTGAGTTCAAGACTCCAAGGCGCAACCGCTTCTCAACTAAAATTAAGCCAACAAACAAGCCTTCCTCATAAGCTCTTCTTGAATCAAACCTAGACGAGTGTCAGCCATGTTCATCACGACCTCCTCAATTCAACACGTACCTCCTGCACCGGCTTCACCGTAACAACCTTTGTCTTCTTCATATTGCCACCCCTGTAGCTGTATGTGAAATCCCACCCACTCGCCGCAGCGCCATGGTTTCCGTACCGATCTACCACGACAATGCCGCTCTTGAGATCAGAGTACTTGCGAGTCATGCGTAGCACCGCGTCTTCGGCTGCTTCTTTCGGAGTCAAACCTCGACTCAGACTGTCGAGCGCTTGATAGCAGGGCAGAAAACGGAGCATGATGTCGCCGTCGCCTGTCGCGCCGCAGCCGCCGATGGAACTATCGGCGTAGGAGCCGCTTCCTACAATGGGACCGTCGCCGACTCGGCCGGGGATCTTGTGTGATGCGCCGTTTGTGGTTGTTCCTGCAGCCAGGCTTCCGTCTTTTGCTATGGCGATAAGAGAAAGAGTATCGTGTGATGCTTGGGCTTTCTGCTGGGTTTGCTTGTTCTTTGCCAATGGGCGATAAGGACCGCAGAAATGTTCTGGGTTGGGACTGACGTTGAGGCGGTAGTTGGGCTGGCATTTACTAGCCTTCCAATCCTTGCACTTCTTCGCAGACGCTTTTGTTGTGAGGTTTGTCGTCTTGAAGCCGTTTTCGACGGCAAACTGGGTAGCCTGGTCACCTGCGAGCATTGAATGGCTAGTATACTCTAGGACATGTCTGGCCACAGAAATGGCATCCTTGACGCGTCGCAGAGCAGCCACTGCACCAGTGTTCATGGTATCGCCATCCATGATCATAGCGTCAAGTGTAGTTTCGCAGTTCTCATCAGGAGAACCTCCGTAGCCAACACTTCCGTCGCACTGGTTGCGCTCACACGTCAAACAGCCAATTTCAACAGCGTCGATAGCTGTTTTCTTGGATTGCTGCAGGGCATTGAACGCGGCGTCTGTGGCAGCGGTAAAGTCACCACCCCAAGTGTTGATGACGAAGGGAAGACCTGGCGATTTACCTGCTTGGACAAACGCCGAGAGTGAGAGAATTCCCAGTAATAGTGAGTTGGGCGTCATGGTTGAGGGTTGTTGTTGTTGATGGTAAAAGGTTGGTAAATTTGGAGGATGGAGTGGCGTATCTTATAAGACTTTCCGAAACCGACAACTTCTGATAAGAGTGGTAGGGGTAATTCCTCTAAGCACAAGGGTGCCAAAAATAAACAGCCCTAAAAACGTGGTCTGGGCTGATGCACTAATACTTTCGTCTCTTATACTCTCGGTAGTCAGGAACGTGACACAAGCTTGTCAAAGTCAAACATTGTAACACGATACGATACGGTAGTTGTTGACCAGTCATTTCAGCCTGTTGATGATATGGTTGTAAGCGCAGGGATTCTGCTGACGCGTGATAAATGTGATAATGAATGCCTATTTAAACCCCTCATTCCAGTGCATCATTCCTCTTGTGTCTTTTTCCTTTTTCCCTCTCTTCTTGAGTGAATATACAACCTGCCAAGCAGAGATTATCATACCTTAGTGGTTACTGTGAATTGAATCTAAATTGATATCGCAACTGCACCATAAGTAAAATGGCCGTAGCTGCAGCATCTGACACTGTATCCGAAGCCCTCACATCCTGCTTAGCCAGGGCTATTGACGTCTACCACGCTGTGCTCAGGCTACACAGTCGTCCGGGCTATACAGATGATGGTGATACAAATCTTGCTCGTTTGTTCGAGACTTTGGCCTCATCGGTAAAGTGCGTCAAAGATCTAGGCCCTGTATCGGATTCTGTTTGGTCAATCAAGTTCTCCTGCATTCAGATCGCTGATGATCTTTTGGTTCATTTTCAGCGCCTTACAGTGGCTGAGGATGGGTCAATTGACGCTGCTAAGGTTTGCGGGGTCTGGGGTTGGGACGATCTTAGCGCGCTGGGTGGGCGACTCAAGGATCTTTTTGGTTTATGCCAAGACGTTTTACCGACTTCACAGTATGTTTTGTTTCGTTTTGTTTCAGGCTTATAGTCGCTGATTTTAACTTCACAGTGATACTTGTTTGCCTTTGCTTGCCGGTTTACAGCTCAACCATCACTCTGACCTTGAGCTTACATCTCACGATGCAACCGAGCACACAGTTGATAATGCCCAACCAGACGTCCCACATGCTGAAAGTATAGGCATTGTACCTACCAAGAAAGCGCCTAGACTCGCTCCTGGGGGTCTCATCAACGACTTTATCCTCGAAAGTCTGGCCTATAGGAGCATGCACGATCGCGAGAGTCAAGTCACGGAAGCTCATGCTAAAACTCTCGATTGGATCTTTGACAACTCGACTATCGACCAATCTCTTCGACAGAAATTCAGAGACTTATTCATCTCATGGCTCAATGGCTCGGAGCTAGGACCTATTTATTGGATCACCGGAAAGCCAGGTTCTGGCAAATCTACACTTGTGCGATACCTCTCGCAGCATCCTGTCGCCTTGTACCATCTTCGCAAATGGGCTGGCAAAAAGACTACCAGCACGGCTGGCTTCTTTTTCTGGACAAGTGGATCAAGGCAACAGAGATCACAGACTGGCCTTTTGCGATACCTCCTCCATCAGCTCCTATCCTCCGACCCAGACCTGGTTGAGAAAGCCTTCCCCAGCCTTTGGCCCCAGCTACGACAAATGACTACCAAAGAAAGAGTAACATTTTCTCTAGACTGGACTGTCGAGGACCTGCAAACTGCCTTTCACTCGCTTTTGGATGCAGCGTTGCCTAAGACAAACATTTGCCTTTTCATCGATGGTCTTGATGAATTTGAAGGAGATCATGTTCAAATCATTGAGTTCTTGAATGGCCTGACATCGAAATACGATGGCAAATCTCTCAAGCTTTGTCTTTCATCTCGGCCGTGGGATGTTTTTGAAAAGGCCTTTGGAAGCTCCGTCCCGAATACTAAGCTGCAGGATCTTAGTTATGAGGATATGTACCGCTATGCCCAGGACATGCTCAGAGCACAGCCGCAGATCCGACAGCTCTTCAAAGGAAATCAAGAGGCCACCCGCGCCCTGCTTACTTCGGTCGTCGAACAAGCGGACGGCGTGTTTTTATGGGTCAGACTCGCTGTTGAACGAATGCTGGGAGCGTTTCAGAACTTGGAAACGAGCGACTTTGGGATCCTCGAGAGGACTCTGGGAAGTCTTCCCACTGAGCTTGATGAGCTCTTTGGCAAACTTCTCTTTGAAGATCAGACGTCCCTCGAGGTCACGCAGACAGCCGATTTGTACCAGCTTATAAATGCTAGAGAAATCGTTGCTGACTTTATTAAAGACGAATCAGCCAACTCTTTGACCGTTTGGGAATTGGCTTTTGCCCTATTCGAGGATGATGAGCTTGCGCTGAGTCGTGAAGTTGTTGAAGCAACAGATGAGGAGATCCAGACTCGTTGCGGAATGACAATGAGATATATAAAAGACAGGTTCTCAGGTTTGCTTAGTGTTCATGTTGCAAAGCCAGTGGGAAACACGCGATTCGCAGACAGGAGACAGAGTATCGCAGGTCTTGTCACAACAAGTAAAGTCATCTACATCCATCGCACCATTCACGACTGGCTTGTTGAGGCCGGTGCCTCTCGTCTTGCATCCTTCCAAACCTCACTTTTCGATCCCCATCTGCAGCTTCTACGCTCTTATGTCCTTCGGCTCAAATATCCACTCGAAGAAATCGAGCACCATCGTCGTTTGGACGACTGGTACCCCGACATTGCTCTCGCCATGACCCACGCTCGATACATCGCCAACGATGTGGAAGGACTCCAGAGAAGGTTTGTGAATGAGATGGACAAGACAATCTCGTGGCTCTGGTTGGCCAAAGAGACGGATAAAACTGATCATTGGGCTAAGAGCACCTTTGGGGCTTATGAAGTGAGGATGAAGGCGCCACCTATCCACAAGCCGTTTTTGTGCCTGGCGATCAAGTTTGGCTTGACCAAGTATGTCTGTGAAGAGCTTGCGGACTGGAAGCAAGATACCACAGAGGAAGATGACGGTTCTACACCGCTGTTGTCATACGCAACAGAATTCCTCTGCTCGCGCAACAAAACCGTATTCCCTCTTTCATCCCCCTCTCTCGTCAAATGGTTTCTCTCACATCCTTCACCTATTAACCCCGGTCCAGATCATCAGTACAAACACTTCGAAACGCATCAGCCACTTACGCCTTGGATTGCTGTGCTTCGTCATTTGCGTGATGCCAAGCGACGAAGGTGGATAGAGTACTACGATACGAACCCAGAAGGCACTGCTCGATGGGCTGAAATTGTTAGGGAGTTTGTCAAGTATGCTGATGTCAAAGCGGTTGTGCCGAGGGATGCTTGGGATCCAGAGATTACGGCTTTGGGGGTTGTGGACATGTTGGTTGACACGTATGGTTCTGCTGAGATGGAGACTATTGGAATGGTAATGAAAGAGTCACTTAACTGCTAAGAGCATAAGAGACGAAGTCAGGGACTCGATTTAGTCTATTCTGGATTATATTTCAGACTTTAGGAGTAAAGTCTTTCGGAAATAGTCTGAAAGGGGGTTCTGCTTAGATCAATCAGTTCCAACTGTTGGCTTTCAATGGATGAATCAATAATATTGTTAGCGCTATCTCAGAATCACACTATACCGTTAAGACTGCTTTCAAAAGCTTAGAAACAACCAAACCCCCATATAGGATATAAGCAGAGGGCACAGGCCAGAAATAGTGGAACAGATTTAGAGCACTGAGGAGATGAACAATAAAAATTATGGTTCAAGTAGAAAGTCACAGAGCATAGAGGATATCACGGGGGGGTCAAGTAGGTTATTCAAAGAAGTTTGATTAATCGGACTCAAGGTCACTAATATACAGCAGAATATTGAAGGTTCATCCCATGTGTCGGGGTAGACAGGACACTATGATCCTTGAAAGGTTTTTACACAACCACGCTCAGCGTGTTGCTAAAGAGAACTGTAGCTCGAGAAGGAGCTTAGTTCTTCATGTCACGGGCGTGACGGCGGGCCTTCTTAGCCTTGCAGCTAGTCTTGGTGGGCTGGGGAGCAGCGGGAGCGTCACCACCGTTGTTGTTCTGGTTGTCGTTACCGGCAGCGGGGGCAGACTCAACGGGAGCAGCGGAGCCGGAGCCAGTGCTGGGGGTAGCGGGGGTGGCAGGAGCAGAGCCGGAAGAGCCACCGGAGAACAGCTTGGGGCCGGGCATGGGGTAGCTGGTGGGGTTGCTGTAGAGGTCGAACTTGATACCAGCATCGTCGGCCTTGTAGAGGCTGGTACCAGCAACACCGGCGGGCTCCTCGGTACCGGAAGACTCAACCTCGAGGTTGAAGCACTGAGGGTAGTTCTGGGCACCGTTCTCCTGGCCAGCGGAGTGGAGAGCGATGATCTCGTGGCGGAGGACGTAGTTGCCAGACTTGATGGAGGTGGGGATGGTAACCTCCCAGCTGTTGCCAGCGGCGATGAGGTCGTCGGAGGCCCAGCTGTCAGCGGAGTTCATGCCAGCCTCGTCAATCTTGAAGAACTTGAGGCTCTCCTTGTCAACCTTGGCGCAACCCTCAGCACCGCAAGAAGCGAGGTAGTCAATGACGGGACCCTTGTGGGACTCGGGCCAGGTGTCCCACTTGATGGTGATCTTCTCACCGGCCTTGACCTTGGCGGACTTGACGGCGTTCTCGGAGCCGCGGTGGCAGATGATGTCGCTGTCACCGTAGGCGGAGGGCTCGACGAAACCGTTGTCGGTGTTGGTGGCGAACCAGGCAACGAGCTCAGGGCGGGGGTTCTGGTTGGCAGCGGCGCCGGGGTTAAGACCCTCGTACTCGGTGCCACCGACGGTGATGGACTCGACGTGGCCGTGAGCACGAACGCCAGCGGCGGCGGCGAGAGCGGCGAGAACGGTCTTGGTGGTGAAAGAAGGCATCTTGATAGATTTGGTTGTTGTAAAAACTTTGAAGTTGTTTGTAAAGAAAGTGTTTGTTGATAGTTGGTTCCGGCTGGCGGTGTTGGTTATCAAGTTTGATGTTTTTGTGAAAGAATGAATTGAACTACTTCTGTCAAAGAAGAGCGAAAGAATGTGCAAAGATCAAAGTGAATGGAATGAACTGCTGTATTGAGACTGAGTGAGTGAAGAAGAAAAGTCTATTGGAAGCGGGATGTCGGACCCTTCTTATATCAAATCGAGACAGACACAAGATGGGTAGAGCCTCATGGTAAAACGGGGTAGTTTCCCGCCTTGGATAGAGTGAAAGGCAAGGATGTCGTCCTCGGCCGATATGCCAACAGGGATCTGGCGCCGCCTCAAAGGTTGCATTGCTGGTGGCCCCTGCTAGTTTCAGGGTACCAGGGTATCTATCTTGGGTAGGGCAGTCGGAAGGATGCGTTGGAGCACGGTAATTAAGTGAATCGGGATATTAGCAGATCATAGGAGCGATAGGCTTTGCTCCTACATAGACTACTGCTGCATGTAATTGTGTCTAGTACTAATTAGTTAACAGACGAAAGTATGGTGCAAACTTAGTCTGTTAACTCAGCTGATCTTTGGGATAACAATTGACAAAACTTTAGATTAAGTTTGCCTGATAGATACAGTACAGTATAGTACAGTAATCGCCAAGATGACGATATCCCACCAAACCCCCATGTCATGTCAGACGGAGGATACATGTCCAGACAGAGTTAAACAGGCGAGCTGCCAACCTATTCCAAGCGAAGCGCCCTTCTTCCACTTCCCCTCTCTTTCTCACTGCTTGCTTTACGCATTGTGGAGTTGTAAGAAAAGAGAACCGCTGTACCTGAAACTAGAGACCAGGGAAGAAAGACGAGATGGATGGAAAAACAACCATCGTGGGTCCTTGGTTCTTCGGCGTTCCTGCTTTAGCGCCGGAAGAATCCAAACGACAAGGGACAAGGGAGGTGATAGTTTGAACGGTTTTTATTTTTCCGCAAGTCTCGTTAGATCCCGCTCCCGCTTGATGAGTCGGTACCCTTGTCGATCTAAGCTCCTGGGTCAATCTTCCTGAGACGGCCTTTTTCTCTCCCTCTCTCTCTTGCCCCTGACAGTCTGACAACTCAACAAGGTAAAAGTCAAGGCCAAGTTTTACATGACTGACAGTCTGACGAGACGCGAAGCCTTATCGAGATTAAAATTCCTCTTAAGGTTTGAGACGGATGACAGGACCGAAAATGCCTAGACAACGTAGTGTTTGGCGTCAACCTTTGCCACGAGGGGACGTTGTAATCCGTTATTTGACAGTTCTTTTTTTTCTTCTTCTTTTCTGCCCGTTCTTCTAATTGGACCCGCCCTATCGTGACCGATTGGATCGGTGTGGTATTCGCTGGTGAAACGCTGTGAGCTTCAAGACAGCCCTTTCAAAACCACCAAAAAATAGACCACCCACCCTAGACCACAAAGTTCAACACAACCACATTCAGCATGACAGACTAAGCTTAATGTTTATGTATGTTTGTATAAACTGTCAATCATGCGTGTAACAGATTTGCAGAACATTGTTTTAACCTGTAGTGCATGCAATACTACACAACGACTCAATATAAACATCGCGTGATACTAGCTTATGCTTTTAACGTAGCGGTGTAAAAATGGTGCCATTAAAAACACCATCTCAACATTTGTCAACAAAAAGGTCACCCTATAGCAACGTAAAACCGTTCAGATCTAATAATTCATGTTGTTGAGATGAATTCTCGCTTGTTAGTCAGTAAACTACGTCCGAGCTCAGTCCCAGCCCAAGCTTCTTTCTCTTTTTTTTTTTTCTTCCGTGAACAATGCCTTTCTTTCCCCGTCTTCTCCCACTGTAAATTTTTGGGCTTTAATTTCCCAAAACCCCCTTTTACACCGCTTAGCGACCCAAATTTCCGCATATGCGTACGTACGCAATTTCTCAATTTCATCCGGAGAAACAGAGAACCAACAAAACCAAGGAAAACAATACCCACGATTTCACTGCCTTGTTTTTGCTTATCGTTTTCTTCTTCTATCTGGCGATAAGGCTAAAAGAGACATGTCAACTGCCATAACCCAACATGAGACACAGGGGCCGGCTCTGCAACATGCCAAGAAGGGGTTGGAGGGGTCAGTGAAACCTGTCAACCCTGGGATTGACGCAGAAGACATGCAGGAACAGAAACAAGAGCAAGAGGAGGGGCGGATGAGGCCAAGCTTGGAGTTTACTGGTCATCAGCTCTTTTACGTCTTCGGTCTCGACGGGGTGGGTGCTATGCTTTTATCCGGTGGCGTTAATTTTGCGTTGGCTTACGGTGAGTTTAACCCACTGATATGTCCTTGATCTGATCTAATCTCATCTTTTGAGTGTTATGATGATCGTGATGATATGATAAGATGATATGATATGAGAAAGTACTGACTGTGTCACCCCCCAAAAAGTCATGTACACCACCCAAGACACCATCAAGAACCCGATACGATTGTTTCAACTACCAAATACATTATCGGGTGATGCCGCTGTCACCATCATCATCCAATGTATCCTTACCTGGTTCGTCGAGATGGGTCTTGTCAGTTATGATCTCTCCAAGCGCTCTGTTCAACCCGTAGGCTTCATGCCCGAGCCGTCGCACCGATGGATGAGATGGCTTTTCTTCCTCCCTTGTTCTGACCCCAGCGATTCTGAGGTCGCGTCCGAGAAGGAGCCGCCCGTCACAAAGTCCAAAGCTGCTTCGCTGGTCAACACCATCGTGCAAGGAGCACTGAGGGGCTTCATGTTTGCCGTCGTGGGCTTCTTCCTCCTCTGGCCTCTGTCGGTGGGTGTTTTGACTACTGTCGGTGAGCGCGATGGCGGGGACTGGCGGTATGACGACCGCTGGACACCGCAGGCCTTCAAGGCCATTCTTGGCGGTGTTCTAAGTTTGCTTACGACGCCGTTGATGGCCTTGTTCTGGCTTGTCAAAGCTGGCTGGGAAGGAAATGATGAGCGGTCTGATGCTAGACAGTCGCGACGTAGTCAGTATGCGGATGCGCAGCGCTTGAACGCTCAGGGTCAAGACGGCTCTGCGGTGTGAGATGCCAAGACGACATTGTATCGCATGATTTGAAGGGGATGTACTCATGGTCAATTGGGCGAATGAATTAACGACTTGACGGAACTTCGGGCCTTTATATTATTTACTGCCTTTAATAATACTAATACTAATCGAGATACGGTTTGGAGATTGGAGAGGGAAGGCCGTTTGAGACGAGAGATCGAGAAGCCGATTAATAAGAGGAAGAGGCTCAATGCCCATTTGCCATGAGGATATGCCAGATCAAGGAAAGATAGGCTATATGACATGTCGCATCAAAGCTCACTCAGCGCTGCTGTGACTTCGCTGCCCCGTTTGTAAAATGTATAGGGTGGGTTATCTCCAATTGATCTTCATCACATCGCTCACGCTCATGCAAAGAACAAACACCAAGCGATTAAATACAGCACAACAATAATTGATGTTGAAGAATTATATACCTAAAGATGTACTAAAGAATAACAGGTGGCGACTCTTCCCACGGTAGTGTCCCGACTCTGTCAACACAAAAGACAAAATTTAGCCCCTCTGTGGCGACTCTTAGAATCCACTGACTGGCCCATTGGGACCATTGTAACTAATCGGCCTGCAAACGTAGTTGTCCAATCTGATATAGTTGCTGTATTTATCCGCCTGGGGGCTGGAAGCCTGGATCCAAAGCCTATCCTGCTTTCCCGAAGTGGTGAAATCGATCGAGGCCGTGTACCAGTACCCAGCAGGGTAGCCATAATCGGGTTGGGGATAACGGTTGCCGAGTGCGTTGCCCGGGTTGTAAAATATATCATCGTTCCAGAATGTACGTATGTACGGGATGTACGTTCCCCATTGCTTGGTCTGGGGATCTTTCATGTAAACTTCAAAGTACTTGTGGATGTAATAGTCGTAGCTGCACCGGAAAGTGACGCCCTTGCATGACTGGATATTTTGGAATATCACAAGGTTCTCGTAATTGTAGAGATAGTCGCTGTCCAATACCTTTCCGCGTCCGTTGACGTATGCTTTGGACCAATCGAAGGACGAGTATTGCTTCGACGTCTTCCAAGGGCTGGTGTTGGGCGCGTACTCGAAATCGCCGTCGTTGATTGGCATGGCGCATGTCTGGGTCGCGACAGGCTGAGCTGTTACAGTCACCTGGGTAGACAAGACAGTTGTAATGGTAGAAGTAACTCCATTAGTGACAGTCGTCAAAGTCGTAAGCGTGGTTGTAGCCACCGTGCCAACAGTGTTGGTAGCCTCAATTGAGTAAACCGACGTCGCATCAGTAAAGATGGTCTTTGTGTAAGTAAACTTCTTCACATCCGTGACAGCGACCGGCACAACGCTGGTGAACGCATCATAGATGGTCTCGTCAGCGGTGGACAGCGCAGTGGAAGTGACATCAACAGTAGTCTCCATAGTGGTAGTAGGGAGAGTGGAAGTAGACGTCTCAGCAATGTCAATGGTCTGAACAACGGGGAATAGTTTGCTGCGAAGGTCGTAGATGTCCTGCGTACGGGTGACCTCCATCCATGTGTAACCGGTAGCGACGCCGTAGAGAGTAATTGTGTCAATAACAGCGATCTCCTTGGTGACTTGCTTCACGTCATCGTTGGTCACGACCTTTGTGACGAGAGCCTGGGCAGTAGGCGTCGAGAGAATGGTCTCAGTGACATCCTCATAGACGGTGCGTGTCTCAATCGAGGTAGTACCATCAACGACCGTGGTCTCCGTCACAGTCTTGTAAGTAGTGACAGTGGCAGGGGTGGTAAGAGTCAGCGTGACGGTCTCGCCGTAGACCTTGTTAATTGTGGTAGACTTCTCAACGATTGTCTCAAGAGCCGCAGACGCGTAGACGGTTCGCGTGGCGAGGGGAGAAGTAATAAGGCATGAACAAGCACTCTGGAAATGAGATTCGCCAAATTCGTCGATCCATTGCTCTTCGAGACTTGGAGGTTGCAGGACGCGAGCTTTGAGAGCAGCGGCGCGCTTCTTGTTCTGCCACCAAGGGAACACTTGCTTTGTGTAGGGTGGGAGAACCTTGGTGCTAGTCGATGTAGAAACAGCTGTAGAAAATTAGTACGTGTTTACGGAATCGGTTGGTCCATGTTTAGGGAAATTGACTAAACTTACAAGTTTTAGTAGTCCACTCATTAGTTGTGACGGTGCTCTCAGCAAAGGTAGTCTCAGTACTTGTAGCAATCGTCTCTTCGACAGTATTCGTCGTGGTAGTAACGTCAATGGTCTCCGTGGGGACAGTAGTATAGTCAGTATCCGTTGATTCAACGGTCACCGTTGTCCAAGTGGATGTGAGGTAGGCGGTAGCTGTGTACAGAACATGCGTGCGCGTGGTCGGAACAGAGTAAACGACGAATGTACGAGAGTTGGTAACGTGGATAGTCATTCCCGGGGCAAATTTGATGGTTGTACCGGTGACTACATACTCTGTGGACGTAGTCGGAATACTCTCGATGGTGGTGACAGTCTCAGTGACCACATCTGTGGATGTAGCAGTGGTGATCTCAGTAGTATCGGTGATCTCAAGACTCGTTTGAGTCCCGACGACATCGTAGACGGTATCAACGCTGGTAGAGCCGATGTAGTCAACATCAGTGGTGTACACCGTTTCGTAAGCAGTTGGAAGCTCGATGGTTGTGCGACCGACAGTGTTGTAGATAGTCTTTGGCTCGACAATCTCGATACTTCCATCGCGACGAACGGCGGTGACAGTCTTGTCCGGCCCAGCGACGAAGTCGGTAGACGGCGCATCAATCACAAATTTGGTCTCGTCGGGATGGGCCTCATTGACAGTGCTGATCTCAGTCGTGGTCGTCTCTGGCGACCCTGTGGCTGCGGCTGTGGTGACGGGTTCGATGGCTGTAGAGCAGACATCGAGCGCGTAAGGCAATGCCTGGCTGAACGAAGATATGAGCCCATCATTTTGCCATTCTGCGTTGGCGCCTTGGAGAATGTTAGTACCTGAGCGCCTGAGTTTAAATGAGAGGCTTACAGTAATCGGCCGAGGTAGTGGTAGCAGGGCCAGTGGTAGTGTCTGTCGTCGCGGTGTCGGTAGTGGCCGCGCCTGTAGTAGTCGCGCCTGTAGTAGTCGCGTCTGTAGTAGCCGTGTCTGTAGTAGCCGTGTCTGTAGTAGCTGTGTTGGTAGTGGTCGCGTCTGTAGTAACCGTGTCTGTAGTAGCTGTGTCTGTCGTAACACTACCGGTAGTGGCAGTGCCTGTTGCAGTGTCGGTAGTAGCAGTGTTGGCAGTGGCAGTATCGGCAGTAGCATCACTGGTCGTGTAAGTGGAAGAGTCCGCGGTGGCAGAACCTGAGGTGATGCTATAAGTATCGGTTGTGAGGCCACTAGTCGCGTAGGAAGAAGAAGCATCGCTAGTGACAGTAGTGAAGCTGGTGGTATCCGTCGCGAGGTCAGTCGTTGAATCAGTTGTCTTCTCATCGGTAATCGTAGTGGTAGCAAGACTGGTAGACAGACCCAGCGACAAACCATCAGTAGTTTGCGTCGCATCAGTCTCCGAGCCCGCTGAGATACCCGTCGAAGCGCTCGCTGAGTTCTCAGCAGTCAAGCTCTCAACGGTAGAAGTCTGACTAAAAAGTCCCGTAGAGCCATCACTCGTCGCGACACTCGAGACAAGCGCAGAAGTCGCAGGCTTTGGCTTACAAGGTCCAGCAGAGACATCAAACGAATGCAAGGCCGAAGCCAAAAAGAACGAAAGGACAAGACGGCGAGCCATCGTTACAGTCTCAACGACAACGCAGCGCAAAATAACCAACGTCAAACGCAGACAGACATTCCACCTCGTGGGCGACACGCATCTTTATTCCCATTCCCATTTTATTTCTCTTTTACTTGCACAATCTAGAACAATCTCTTTACAGCTGAATCGTCAAACTATCGATTGCCTAAAGAAGCGCAATCATGACTCCAGACAGGGGCAACGGTTGAGATGCAGGGATTGACAGGGCTGAACAGGCTAGCTTGCGGGGACAGCGAAGGGACTATTGATTTGACGATGGCTTCATTGAGTAAGAACGTTGGACTAACGGTTTTTCTTTTCTTGGTTGTGATCTGGACTTTTAACGGAGGTTTTATTCCCCTTTTAACTAACCCCTGGCGCTAATTATTGTTTGGCGTTGTAATTAGGGACAAAGGGCTTTTCTCAGTGTTTGCCCAAGCTAGACCCTGTGGCGTCAGGATTAATATCCGGTCTTTCGTCTGCAAGCACAACACAATTCAGGTAATATGACAAGTTTATGGTGGCTTCTGCGCTGAATCTAAGCTAGTCAGTACAATTTCCATCAGATTACATTTATGCGGCAAGATCTTTCTTTATCTGGGGCACAACTACAGGGTTCAGTTGACAGCGATAGCGGTTCCCAAGGCCCCGTAAGGAGCTCGGTCAACGCTAACTGATTCAGCTGTAGCTTATAGAGTGCAGTGGAAGCAAACTCGATTTTTGGTCCTTCGTCGTCCATATTGACATATCCACCAGGTGTCCGTGAATCGTCGAGAAATAAAGAGCAGGGTATGTGCGCCAGTAGTCCAACTTTGATCTGCGTCGCTAGCCGTCTTGGTAAAAGTTTAACCTTGACCTACCTACACTCGTTGACGGCCCTCCCACATTTTGAACGCTGATATCCTCAACGCTTAACAGTTAGCCCTCCACCATCCCCAATCCCTTGGACACCCTTTCCCTTTGGACTTCCAGCAGCACCCAGACTGAGCCTTGTCCCGCGCTCTCGACATGGGCTCGTTGAGCTGCTCAAACGTAGCTTCAACCAGCCCTAGAGCAGCTGAGTAGATTGGTTGGTGCTTACGTGCGTTCGAAATGAGCTCCGAGTCGAAGGTTGATTCGACCGTCTTGTGAAAGTCAGGATTCCCGATATCATCGCCATATAGGACAAGTTCCTCGATACTATGCGGAAGCTCCTCCACTGTCGGAAGCCTTCCGAACGGAGGTTTCGTGATTTCTTCAAGTGCCTGTTTCAAAGAAGCTGATTTTTCTGTGTCATCAACTTCTTGGTCAAAATGCCAGTATTTCTGTCGGATGTCATCAATCACACCGTCTTCGGAGAAATAGACTCCGAGATTGAACCCATACCTGCTATGGTCGATAGACAAGATGAGTTTGTCAATACCGTTTAGACGGACTGCCCCATTTCCCAGCATAGCACATTTACCAGCATGATATGCGACGTCGACAACTTGCGCAAGCCCAATGTGGTAGACTGCGTCACGAACTATAACTTGCTGGTACTCGCCAGTTATCGAGCCTTGCGGTAAAGAAAAGTTGATCAAGCATATAGAGTGGCCTAGATATGACTCGAATGCTGACTTTAAGCTCTGCAACAATTGCCGGACAGCAGTCCTGTCGGTTCGTCGGGTATCGTTTAGAATCTTGCATGGTCGAAAACTCACGCCTAGGATAGAATAGAGGACTGTTTCAATGCGATCCAGATAACTCGGCGTGGAAAGTGATGAAATCGCGACCTCTCGACCCATGAAGGCTTTGTAAGCTAAACTACCCTCAATCTTCGCAATTGCAACAGAGGAGCCGTCAGGGAGATAGGCAGCTGCAATCCTGATGAGCTCAGAGTTAGGAACGATGTCACAAGCAGATTCAAACACGATACTACTTACGCATAATTCGGCGTCAAGTCGAGCGAGATAGCTGAGATGTCGTGGTTTATGCAAGAATCACCTCCAAAGAATAAAGGTTTCAGTGGAATGAAAGTTGCAACGGCTACAATTAACAAGCACCCTAAAAAGCGAGACGATATAGGCATCTTTTTATGAACGATTAAAAATAGAAAGATTGCACTTGTTGCCAGAAAAAGAGACACTTGTGTTTGTGCAAGTTGGCTGAGGTAAAAAGGTGAGGATGGGTACAACGAGTGTAATGTGTTTTAGCTTAGAACAACATTTGACCCAACCATAGACGGGACACAGTGATATAAATATGGCAAATTGTGTTCATTTGTAAAGATTTCAGAGATCAAGGCTTGGCAATGAGCTAACAACGTTGAAGAATGACCGAATGGACCCTGGTAATGAGGTTGGTCCATATCCCAAACAAGCACGCACGACGATACTGTTGGTTCAACATCCTTATTCCCTGAACCATTCTAGATGAGGCCCTCTTGGGTGTAACAGAGATTGCCAGTGCTATAGCCAAGCCCTGCGCTAATCTGATACTGCATTAATAAAGAACCGTCCGAGCTCACATTCGCTTAGGATTCACAAACACCATCATCTCCTCATAAGCCTTAACTAGCGATGTCCCCAACGCTTGTATGATGGCCCATATCCTACGAGGGATATACTGAATCAGCCATAGTATGCCCGTGGCTATATACCAGAGACACGAGCCAAGACTGCCGAAAACTGCCTTGAGCACATCGTAGGTCATCTTGCCAAATGACAAAATGAATGCGCCGATTGCTTTGGCCGCGTCTACGAAAATGGCGCAGACTAGGTAGCAGAAGCCGTCCCACACATCTCGCAGTGTGACGCGGCGTAAGAACGTGACAATGGCCATAACTGTTGTGTGTAAGAAGGAGAAGAGTTTGGTGAAGATGTTGGCAATCGCTTCGCCAACGTTCCTCAATCCGCCCCAGATCCATTTCAGGATCGTCATCACAGCGCCGGGTATTCTCCTCAATAGCTTACAAAAAGCTTGCAACATACTCTTCACAAACGATGGGATCTTCTTGATACCCTTCCAGAGCGCTCTCCCCAGACTCTTGACATGCTCAGGCATCGCAATAATTTCCCTCTTAATCTTCCCATGCAATGCCTTCACAAACTTCTTGATCCGATGGCGGCGCCTCCAGGCCGCGCGATAGAGCTCCTTCGGCACTTCGTACAGCAGAAGCTTGGGGAAGCCCCAGAATACTGTCCGTATAAACTCATATAGCCTTTTTGCAGCATGTCGCGCCTTCTGCATTTGCTTATGATGCACGTACTTCCATCTCTTCCACGAGCCACCTCGAACATGAGGGAGATATTGAACGATTTCACGATGGCCGTTACTAGCTGCGAGACGCAATGCCATGGCGCCGTCTGGTGCGATAAGATCGTGTTTGGCGCCGTAGTCCTCAATTAGGACTCTGACCAGAGCCAAGTGGCCACGCTCGGCAGCAACCATTAATGGTGTCCGCTCTGGCAATTCGTCGACCTTGGTGGTTTCATCGTCGCTTTTCATGCTACCGTATCCGTTGACACTTGCGCCGAGAGCGACGAGGTGGCTGACCATGGGTAATTTACCCGCGCGCACAGCAGCGATCAGGGGCGTCTCTCTATATCGACTCGTGGTATCGGGCGACACCCAACCGCGGGCGATAAAGACTGCGACGACATCGTCGTGGCCTTTGTCAATCGCGGAAAAGAATGCATCAACGATGTCGGTCTCGATGCGGTAGGCTTCGTGGTATGTGTCCCAATCTGCGGCAGCGGTAAAACGTTGATAATTGATGGAGCGACTGGCAGGGGAGTGGAGGATGGGAAATTCGACATAGGGGGAGGCTTCGATGCGATTTAGGAGATGGTCATTGTCGGTTGCTGAATATGTCGGGACGGGGGGGGTCTGTATACGGCGACGACGGTCTTGAAGTCATTGCGGTATCGATAGATGGGACGACCGATGATCGGATGCCGAGCTCATCGAAGAGCAGGTCATTATTTGAAGCATCTTTGCTCTTAAGGCTTTCTCAAGGCGGAATGAGGTGTTGCCTGGCGTTCATCGCGATGGGCTGGGTGAACAAAGTGGGAAGTCCTACCAACATGATGGAAATGGTGGGTTGGTCAGCTCGCCGCCGTGTCACTGCCAATGACATGGTTGTTGCAGGGGTGCATTGCTGACAGCGAACCTTGGCGTGGATAGGCTGCCACAGGGCTGATGTTGATTTTACTATTGTAGGACATGCTCGAGGCCCCCGGAGGGGGTTAAAACTGCAGTGCAATTTTGTGTGCGTAATTACCCTGATTACTCACTAGTGATAGGTTCCTAGAGGAATTAGGCCGGATAAACCTACCCAGCTGATACTATTTTATTCAGTGTTGCATAACGGGTCATCACAGTTCCCACGTAACCACTCTGAAGAGTCAGCGACGGAAAAAGCTCATCATCGACGCCTGTACCCGCCATAGTGATGAATGTAATCTTTACAATAGCTAGTAACTTGGAAATATTACAGGAGATTAATATTCTATTTAAGAAAAAAGTCAGTTAGAAGCATTGAACCAAGAACAATTGGGGAGCGAAAAGAACTCCGATACCAGTGTAGGGTATGCCACTCGACAGCAAGTCATTCAGCTTCAATTACACAACGTCATCAGCCAATAAAATCAGACTTAATACACTCTACCACTACGCTCTATTTACATCTCTCGAATCAGCCATCTAATCTCTGTCCCGAATCGAAATAGAAAATCTTGCGCTATCTTCAATCTCCTAATAATGCCCAAAAGAAGCAATATTCCTTATCTCAAACGCCGATCTACCCCACCTTGACGGCCATTATCACTATCCCCATTTGTCATCCTCTGAATCCTATCTCAACTCGATATTCACTCAAGAAGTAAACAATACCTTGCCGTCACATTCTTGTGATCAAGACCTCTACTTGTCAACTTCATCATGACGCTCATCACAACCACCAACAACAAGACCCTCAAGGGCCACAAGGCCATCATCCTTCTACAATCTGCGCCTCCCCAGACCCTAACAGATGCAATTAAAAAGCGATTCCCCGGTCTCACCATCAAGATCTTCATTGAAGAGGAAAAGGGCGAGCCTTTAGTTCCTGAATTTAATGAGGAAGAATGGAAAGAGACTACAATTATCTTGACTGCTGTCGCGACTGTTCATCTACTGCCGAAACCGGAGCACGCACCTCATCTACAATACGTCCAGCTTACTAGCGCCGGCGCAGACCATATGCTCAATGATCCCATTTTCACAAAGACAAAGGTTCCAGTCTGTACAGCCAATGGCGTTCATGGGTGAGTTGTGCGTCATGTAAGGTTGGGAGGTTGCTGACGATATAGGCCTCAAATCGCTGAGTGGATCATCGGGACTTATCTGTCCCACAGACTTCGCTGTAAGCTTACAGAGATATTAGATCCAAGACAATAGCTAACAGTGTGGTAAGTGAAGGAATATTCAAAACTTCAGGATGAGGGCAAATGGCAGCGTCTGAACAAGAATGATGAAGATACCACAGACACAGCTGGCAAGCGAATGTAAGAAATGCACACCTCGAAGAAAAAGGGTTTTTGCTAAAATAACAGTGGAATCCTTGGCTACGGCAGTATAGGTCGTCAAACAGCCCGTCTATCCAAAGCTCTAGGTCTAGATGTCCATGCCTACACTCTGCACCCACGCAATACCCCCGAGTCTCGACGCGATGACTCTTACTCACCCCCAGGCCTCGGCGATCCGGAGGGAAAATTCCCTAGCAGATGGTTCTCGGGCGGTTCCAAGGAAGATATCCACGCGTTTCTCGACTCAGGCCTCGACATCGTTGTCATCACCTTGCCATTGACTGACAAAACCCACGGTCTGATTTCAAAGCCCGAGTTCGAAATCTTTGCCAAGAAGGGCACTTTTGTGATTAACATTGCGCGCGGACCTATCATCAACACGGATGATCTTATCGAGGCGCTGAACTCAGAGAAGATCGCTGGTGCTGCATTGGACGTTACCGATCCTGAACCGCTGCCGGATAAGCATCCGCTTTGGAGTGCCAAGAATGTGATCATTACACCTCATATCAGTGGAAATTCTTCATTCTACTATAAGAGGCTGTTTGATATTTTTGGCTTGAATTTGGAGAGGTTGAGTGAGGGACGGAATGATCTTATTAACAAGGTTAACAGGAGAGAGGGTTATTAAAGGCGATAGACAAAGACTATGAGATTCAGTAGAGTTTGCGAATCAGATTAGATTAACGTGATATATGAAAAGGCAACAACAGCTAGTCACTTTCTACCATTTTAGCTGAACCAGTTCTTAGATAACCCGTTTGCTACATCCTAAGATTAGAGGTTAAGCTTTCTAACACTTTCTAGACACTATAACGATGACTAACTATTACGGCATTGAGTTTTGGATGAATGATCGAATTATCTACGTGACATAAAGTATAACTCTATCTCTACAGGTCTGCAGCAGCTTTGCCCTTCTCCTTATCCCACTCCTCCAACCAAGCCTTCGTAAAGTCGATAATGTCCTCCTGCGCCTTTTTAACAGCAGGTGGAGGCAATCCAATCTCTTCACTTCCAGGAGCCAAGCCATTCTCATCCCAGTGGTGCACACCATAAGGAATCAGAATGAACGGCTCGCTGACAGTAGACTCCCTCTCCGGCAGACCGATAGCATGAGGCGTAGCAGCCCTCCAAGGATCATACTCGCCGTCGATGAAGGCTACACGGGGGTAGCTGAAGTTGTGACCGCCGAGCTTGTTGATGGACTCCACGTTGGGTGGCGTGGTGATGTTGAATTCTTCACGGCAGGGAATCGTGCTGTATTCGACATCGATGAGGCGGGATACCATGGGAAGTTGGTCCTTTGGTGCACCGGAGCCAGTCTGCCAGTATCCCCATTGCGTGCATGTCTGGTAAGTCCACTGTCGCGACATGGAGTTGGGGTCAAGCTTGGTCTCGTTCATCGAGTTACGGATGGAGTAGCATTCATCCAGAGTCTGTCCGTTACAGCGGCCCGCCTTGGCTGTCTCAACATTGGACCTGACGTAGCCGATGTAGTTGAGGAAGCGGTTTGTCAGATACTTGAGCTGCTTCTTGTGACCAGAAGCGATGAGCCACTTCTTGACGTACGGGGCGAGACTTCGTGTGCTCGCGAAGAGAACGTCATCTGAAGAAACACTGCCGCAGTACATGCCAAAGTCGGAAGAGTCCTCTGCAGGATCCCAGTTGTTTCCCTGCAAGCCTCCGATACCCTGAGCAATGGTATTCGCAAAATCATCATCTCGAAGACCAAGAAGACCAAAGGCAATCTTGAGCTGCTTCTTCTCCTCCTTGTCATCGCCGAGGAGGATGTCATCGATGACGCGTGTGAGCTTCTGAGTGACCTTGGCACAATCGCCCGGTGCGAAGAGCCGTGCGGCCTCAAAGTACTCCCAGTAATCGACGATAGCTGCGGTGACACCAGATGAGGAGATACCGCCCCAGAAAACATCGGGGTAGATCTTGCGCGCGAAAGCCGCGAAAGCACCAGCGTAGGAACCACCGTAGATGATGTAAGGAGTGTTGGAAGCGGTCAAATTGTGCTCCTCCATTCCAGGAAACTCGACGTGCTGAGCAAAGTAGGCCGTGTCAGCGAGCGCCTGCTCAGTCGAGAGGAATCTCATATTCTCAGTCTTCAAGTTGGGAACGGGGAAACTGGTTCCGTAGTAGCGATGCTCGAGAATGACAGCCATACCACCCGTCGCGTTGGCCAGCATTTGAAGAATGCCATGCTCAAGGTAGGGAATTCTGTCCTCGCCTGAAGTTTCGCCACTGGCGAGAATGATGACGGGGCCACCCTTGCGGTAATACTGCGCGTCGAACCAATATCTCAAAGGGAATTTCTTGTCAGAGTGAGGTTCGTAGATGGTTTCGTTGTGAAAATGATCAACAGGCACGCTGATGTTGACTGCCTTGGGACCATGCGAGTCTTTGTCCGCCCTGGCCGAGAGGGCTGGGGCTGGGACGCTGTACGCGTTTCCTCCAGCGGTGAAGGCTAGGAGGAAAGCAGCGCAATTGACAAACCACCCACGCGCCATATTCAATATTGATGATGAAGATGAGGGATGTTGTTATCTTGGTAAATAATGCGGCGGGGCTTTTTAGTTATATATATAAGTTGTTTTTGTTTGTTGTTCGCCTAACTATTCCTGTTCTGTGTCTGGTCACCTTCCCAATGCAGATTAAACAAGGACCCAACAACGCATCATGATCACACTGCGATACATAAGTTCCCCAGGTTCTGTAGCGTTTTGGTGCAGGGATCGTCGGTTTTGATAGGAACCTTTGTAAGTCTTTGGCATCACCAACGGCAAGATATGAGCCGATTCTCGGTGGTGCTTATCTTTCTTGGTTCAATCATGACCCCGCAATTGATATTCGCTTAATTGAAGCGGCTCAATATAACGGAAATAGTCGACCCCTTCCGTGATTAGCAGTTGAGGTTTTTCACTTAGTGTTTATTAATTACTCACTTGTTCAAAATTCTTGTTTTTGCCAGTTCGATACATTCACCAATTTTCTCCACGGGCGCAACTCATGGCCCATCAAACTCAAAGAATACTCAATGCGACATTGTCATTGCGATATAAAAATTACCCCAGATCAACTTTATTCACAACTGCCCGTCGTCGGATATGTCGGTTCTACCTTTTCTGGGCGTCAAGGGAGGCTTATATAGCGACACTTTTCATCCCGAAAGCACGGCTTCACAGGCAGGTGGGTTATGATAAAATAGAAACACTAAAGTTCTGTTGCTATATAAAGATTAGGATAGCGACAGAAATCTTTAGGTTAGTTTAGATAATCCTCTGACCAAATATTTCTGTAAGCCTCCTTTAATGTCTCTATTTTATTGTTACCCACCTGGCAGGTTGCTCAAAGTCTAATACACCTTTCGAAATCCATAGCGGGCTCTCCAACGAAGAAAGAAGAGGTCAAAATACTTTAAATACAGAGCTTGATATCCTGTCCGACTCCCCTGACGATACTCTTGTTTGTGTCAGCAACTTTGCTCCTCCTGGAACGACCGTGCTTTACAAAGTCATCAGCGCGCATAGAGTTCCAAACTTCTTAGGAGCTTCCTCTTGACTTCAAAGGGCAATTTCAAAGTACTCAATCTCTCGAGACGTCA
This sequence comes from Fusarium aywerte, assembly GCA_013186375.1. Taxonomy (NCBI): domain Eukaryota; kingdom Fungi; phylum Ascomycota; class Sordariomycetes; order Hypocreales; family Nectriaceae; genus Fusarium; species Fusarium aywerte. The sequence continues at coordinate 109,569 of JABCQV010000123.1, read as the reverse complement.
CCTCCTACTGACGAGTATGTGTTGAACCTTGATAGCGACATACAGCCAGCCTGATGTTCACTATGTTTTCAGTGAAGATGATAATGAACGAATGTTTTTTTCTTTCTTTCTTTCTTTCTTTCTTTTCTTGTATCGAAAGGCATGCCACTGACATCAAAATATTCCTTGCTGACAGGAGAATATGTGCAGTGGTAGAAGGAACGCAAGAATAAAGCCAACTGAGTATGCCTATTATTGATAGCATAAAATGACCAGCTGTTCTCGGTCTTTTATGTCTTCAGCAGTTATATCTTTTGAGCTCTCGAGAATTGACTCTCAAACCGAGCGCTTATAAAATTCCAAAGGTCAAGAATTGGCGCAGGGCCAAGATAAACTCGCAGCTATACAACCTCTGGGCCATCCAATCAGGTGGCCAACCCTTATCGCATAACATACTTGCCAACACTTAGTCTTCGGCATTTTTCACTCTTTACCCCAGACTTTCCCCTCCAACTTCCCCAGTTGTTCATGCTACTTGGATTTTCTTCCCATGTTTTGCATTTGAACGCATGACTGGTAAAAGATCTCGACAAGGGTGTGGAGAGTGTAGAAGACGTAGACGTAAGTGCGACGAGTCAAAGCCAAGCTGTAGTCAATGCATTTCGAACAACCGGACCTGCAAATATGAGTTGAGATTGGTATTGAGTCAGAAGTCTCGAGTTTCGCAAATTGGTATGTGGAAGTCTTCCAATTGAGACCATATGGCTAAAGAAGCCTGCCTACAGGCTCTGGAAAGTTCCCAAATAACACACAATGCCTCGAAAACAATGGAACCGAAACGTTAAACGACGAAATTGGGTTGGCGATACCTGAGTCACTACCCAATGGACTAGCCTTGCCAAGGCGGTACAAGAAATTACTACATCACTTCGCAGAAGGCGTTCTGGCATCTCTATCAAGCCACCCAGCGATCCATCATGATTTTTGTCGAGGTCTGATGCCAACCATGCTCGAATCACCGCATCTCCTCTCGGCAAGTCTCGCACTATCAGCCTCAAGTCTAGCATCAAGGGGCGTAGAAGACGTTGAAGGGATAAGAATTTCGCGAGTTGCGGAGCATTTGCAATCCTCTGGTCTGCCTCTACTGAGATCAGCCCTGAAAAAAGGGCAGCAGACTGAGATTTTGATCGCGACCTGTCTTATATGGTGCCTTGCAGATGTGTTTTCAGGATTGCAGGGAATGTCCCGATGGCCAATTCATTTACAGGGCATCAAGGCTTTACTCCACGGCCAACAGCGCTTCAAAACCAGTGAATCGTCGTTGAAATCTGCCATGAGGCATCTTTACATGCTGTATCGGGCTCTCGAGACGTTGCCATACGTACCTTCTATTACGCCCACGACAGCAGAACCTTCTGAAGCGACTATTAGCGACATGTCAACATCCTCTACGTATAGTTCTCAGATTGATGGATTTCTGGGCTACAGCGAAGAGCTCCTTGATATTCTACAAGATATTAACAGCAAAAAATCTGTGAACGCCGACGTTCTCCTTGGTAGACTGAACGTCATCATCAGCCGAGACGTCAAACATCCACCGGGCGTAACAATATCGTCACTTTCGTCTCAGTCGGGCCGCGATTTCGAGCTCTGCAACAAAGTATTCCAGCAAGCGACCTTGATACAACTGTACCGACAACTATATGGTTTACCGCCGTCATCGGAGCAGATACAAACTGCAGTTGAGACCATTAATGGGATGATTAGCAACATGGCACAGGGCGAGCCTTGTCATACGTGGGTTGCAATGGCCATGCCTCTTTTTACTGTTGGCTGCGAAGCGTACAAGGAAGATCAGAAGAGCTTTGTGTTGGACAAGGTTCACAAGTTGGAAATATGTATTGGGTCATTGCATGTCAAGGTTATTGAGCAAGCGCTGAAGGACATATGGAAACTTAGGAAAGACTTTCAAGACTATGAGGGAAGATTGTGCGCTGGATATTTACTTGGTAAGTCTTTTGATCGGTCGTGCTGATATTCAGCTAACGTAATTTTCCCCTTGACAGAAAAGTTGTCATACAACATTGTTTTGTTTTAAGTTGGGATAATTTTGCAAAACATGTAATCAGATGTTTCATGCTCATCACTTGAACAAGACCTTCCTACAGCTCTTCATCCTTCTTGCCAGTCATCATTCTGCTAAGTGGCCCCTTCTTGACCATGATAGACATGACCTCATAAAGGACGTCAGCGGCTGCCATTGTAGTATGCTCCGCGTTTGTATCGTAAGCAGGCTGCATAAACCTATTAGTATAATAAACATTCAAGTGCAAGTGCAACTTACAGCAACTTCAACAATATCTGCAGCGATAAGATTCAAGCTCTCCAGTCCTCGAATGATTGTCCTCAACTCTCTAGTTGACCATCCACCAGTCTCAGGTGTTCCAGTCGCAGGAGCAAAAGCCGGATCAAGAGTATCAATATCAATAGACAAGTAGACGGGACGATCAGTTCCAACACGCTTGAGAATCTTATCGATGATGCCGGTTGCCCCGATAGTGTCGATCTCTCGTGCCTCGACGATCTCGAAACCGCAGTAGCCATCGTTGTCATAGTCACTAGGACCACTAAGAGTGGTGCGGATACCAGCGTGAATGTTGGTATCATTGACTAAAAGACCTTCCATCGCGGCATGGTAGAAGTACGTGCCATGGTTGATGCTTGCAACTTCTGAGGGGGAACCACCGAAGACCTTTGGTCTCCCTATGCAACGTATTAGTGTGAGTTTCGGGATAGGGTGTAGCAACTTACAGGTATCAAGGTGACTGTCAAAGTGAATAACAGTGACAGGTCCGTAAGCTCTATTGATGGATCGAAGTAGAGGCAGTGTAATGGTATGGTCTCCACCAAGAGTGATAACTCGAGGCAGAGTTTGGCCCTTGGCTGATGGACCGACCTTGTCTGCATCTGTGGTTGGTGGTCGTGAGAGGATACTGTAATGGCCTTCCTCGATCTGCTGAAGTGCGAATTTGTTATCGTAGCTATCGTATCATCAGTATAACATCATCACACAAGTCGAAGGTAGACTTACGAAGTGACAGGGATATCACCGCAATCCAGGACTGTAGCCCAACTGTTGAATGGATTTGTAGCCAAGGGAACGTTGTAACCTCCACTGTAGGTAATCACATTAGTATCAAGTCCAGAAACCGAATAGCTGTGACTTACTAGAGGTTCAGTCGTCTGGAACCCTGACGAATACCGGAAGGACCGAATCGTGCACCAGGTCGATACGAAGTACCTGTGTCGAAGGGTGCACCGATGAAGGCAATGTCATATTTGATGCTGTTGTGGCCTAGGCAAGGTTGATATGGGAGACGACCGAAGGTGCTGATACCTGAGAAGACAGAGTCGGCCTGCAACCGTCAGAATAGTTCTTCGCAATGATTCGAGTTGGTAGGTACTCACTTGTCTGCCACCATCACCTGGTAGCGTGTTGTACCAGAGTGATTGATGTGGTCCTTCCATCGGCTCTTGGTCATGGTTGCCATGTCCGATAGCCACAGAAGCAATGCTGAGAAGTGTGAACGACTTGAAAAGCATTGTGATACAAGATTTCTAAGTATCTGAAGACGACAAACGAGATGAAGTCTATGGAATCATGGGATGCTTGGAAACATTTCAATATTTATGCCAATTGGGGTCGAATTTTCAAGTACGAAATTCTATACCTACGTAATGCATTGACCTAAACGCTGATTTTCCTGATATCAATCAACTGACAACTCTCTTCGTCTCCCGAACAGTGGCATCATTTCAACGATGGGGTTAACAATGACATGTTTTCGGCCGTCATCATCACCAACTCGCATCGCCGTCTCTAAACGGGCGTCCTTGAAGCGCGTAAATCACCAAATTAGGCTAGTCTGGGGTAACGGTCTCGATGAGGTTGCAAGCAGATCGGCACCCCGCAACTTGACGCTCTTATCGTGGGTAAATTACCAGATTTGGTAGTCGAGGGATATTCCTCAGAGATAAGGACGTTACACGGTGATGGCTTCGAATGAATGTTGGTTGAGTGTGCTGCTGCGCTGATGATATGTTACAAATGTCTCATACTAAGAGAATCCGCCATTGTGATGCAGAGTGACGATGGTGGCATGCCGGTAGGTAGCGCTGCCTGCAAGCTTATCAGAAGTTGCCTGGGTGTATTGCCATTGACGTGAAGCCTGAAGTCTCTGGTCCGTTTGTGGAGTGAGAGGCTGCTGGCAGTCCAGTTTATGTGTTACAAAAGATGGTACTAGAGATTCTCGCACAATTACTCCAAATATATGTTGGGTTTTCCAAAAAGTTTGTTCAACTCGGTGTTGGACTCGCCTTGACAACTACAAATTAGCGGCTGAGAAATCTGCTCGACACTCACAGTATCAAGATGACTTCACAACATCTCATTTTCACTGAGCCCTCGGGGCAAGTCTTGGAATCGTTCCCCGACGAAGAAGCACCTCTGATCTCATCCATTCAAAACCCTTCAACCAAGCCCAAGGAAGCTTCCAGATCACCATGGCTCAGCGAAACGCTGCTGCTAGTCAAAGCCTCAGTACCAGTAATACTGGCCTACATGCTCCAAAACAGCTTGCAGACAGTATCCATCCTCATGGTCGGTCGTCTCTCTCCCGAAGCCCTCGCAACAGCCGCCTTCTCCTACATGTTCGCCATGGCAACAGCCTGGCTTATAGCCCTCGGCGGAACGACTGCTCTCGATACGCTCGGTTCGAGTAGCTTCACGAGCTCGAAGAATAAACACGATCTGGGAATATTGTTGCAAAGAGGGTTGTTCGTCTTGACAGGCTTCTACGCAGTTGTTGCTGTTACATGGTGTTTCTCCGGATATATCTTCAGAGCTCTTGGACAAGAAGAGTTTATCTGCATTCAAGGCCCGAGATTCCTAAAGCTTTTGATCCCTGGTGGTCTTGGATACATCTGGTTTGAAGCAATGAAGAAGTTTCTCCAAGCACAAGAAATTTATCGGCCTGGAACTTACGCACTTCTCGTCACATCTCCCCTCAATGCGCTACTAAACTGGCTCTTCATCTACCCCCTTGGCCTCGGCCTTGACGGCGCCCCCATTGCAACCGGTATCTCATACTGGTTGTCTTTCTTTATACTCATCGGATACGCAGCATTCATCAAGGGCAGAGAATGTTGGGGTGGCTTTAATCCTCAACAAGCACTTCAACACCTCGGACCCTTTGCGAAGCTTGCGTTTCTGGGTGTCATCCACGTTGGTACTGAATGGTGGGCATTTGAGATCGTGGCTCTCGCTGCTGGCCGTCTTGGAACAATCCCTCTTGCTGCCCAGTCTGTTGTTATGACTCTTGATCAAATCATCAACACCATTCCTTTCGGGCTCGGTGTTGCGGCATCTTCTCGCCTAGGCAATCTTTTGGGTCTCGGCGACCCAATACAAGCCAGGCGAAGCGCGCACTCAGCAGCGTTCCTCTCTATCTTTTTCGGAACTATCATTCTTACAATCCTTTTATCTACCAAGGATGTCATCGCCAAGCTATTTAATGACGACAAGGAAGTTGTCGCACTCGTCGCGCGCGTCATGCCTTACGTAGCGCTGTTCCAAATCGCTGATGGCCTGAACGGAAGTTGTGGAGGAGCTCTACGAGGTATGGGGCGACAATGGGTTGGGGCTCTTGTCAATTGCATCAGTTACTATGGAGGTGCGCTTCCAGCTGGAATTTGGCTGGCCTTTCATGGCTGGGGACTATCTGGACTTTGGGTTGGACAATGCGTGGCCTTGTTTCTTGTGGGCGTTTTGGAGTGGATTATTATTGCCTTGTGTGACTGGAAGAAAGAGATTCGACGGGCATCCGATAGGTCCAAGGCTGGTGGCTTGGAGAGCGCCATGTAAGCAAGTTAAAATGACGCGATGAACCAGTAAATGAGTGGTATCGCTAGAGTTGAAAGGAAGATACGAATAAGCCTAGACCTTTATCTTTCTACTCCAGCCTACTAGACTGCAATGTCTCACTATCCTGCGACGCAACGGGGAAGCTAGCCTCTAGTCTTAGGGTATAGAGAATAAATGACTCAAGAGTTTACTCTAGAATGACCTGAATTGATTGACAATGCAATCTCTTGGAGCAGCCAGGTCTTCGGGTCCGTACCCAGAGGCTATACCCTGATGCCGGGAAGAATATGTCGTAGAACAATCGTAAGGCTCCCCAGACGATGTAACCCTTGGCTTCCCCAGATAAAGCGCAAGTGTAGATAACAGATCCCTGACTCGGGAATTATAGCCGCATGGCAAAATCTCAGGGGCGCTGATAAGAAGCCGTGGTATCACAATCGGCTCCCGAATGATAAACATGGATCTAGCCAAACTGGGGAGCACCTGTACAGTTGAAATACTACATCAAACTGTTCTTGTATCACTTATCTGTCTCATACTAAGCCTCTAAAAAATATATAGGTCTTTCAGGAACAACAATGACAGGATGTGAGCATGAACATCCAGTTCTACCACCTTTGCAACATTCTAACCTTGGATGCAATATCTATTGCCTAATGGATAACGACAAGTCAAATAATGGTGTTCTTGAGAAAGGAGACGTGACCGAAGGTGATTCTGCCACAATTACCGAACAAGGCTCCATTGTCAACGCATCTGGTCACACCGATCAACTTACTCGGCAATATGGACTCGTTGGACTTACCGGCATCGCTGTTACCGTCAACAATGCATGGGTTGTCCTAGGTTCCTCGATCTCTGTCTCCATCCTGAGCGGAGGCATCTCGGGGGTGATATATGGACTCATGGTGGCGGTATTCTATTACACCTTTATTGGCCTAAGCTTGGCCGAGGTAAATCTAACATGTCCAAAGTTTTGAGATACGCTAACGTCCCTGTAGCTATCATCCTCTTGTCCAAGCTCTGGAGGAGTCTATCACTGGGCTACCATAGCAGCAGGGCCCAAATGGGGTCGTGTCACCGGATTCTACGCAGGATGGATCAACTTCTATGGATGGATGTTTGGACTCGCATCTTTAGTCCAAGTGGCAGCCAACGCAGGCGTTCAATGCTACGCGACGCTCACACCCGAGCTTTCACCTTCAGCATGGCACGTTTACGTCGCATATTTGATCGTGATATGGTTAAGTGCTTTCATCGTCATCTTCTCAAATCGTCTAGTGCCTTACACCCAAAAGCTCGGTCTCTTTCTTGTCGTTGCAGGAGGTCTCGTGACTATTATCATGGTTGCAGTCATGCCTTCGAAACATGCGTCGAGCAACTTCGTCTGGAATTCTTTCCACGAAAATAACTTGACGGGCTGGAATGATGGAGTTGCATTTATGGTAGGAGTTCTCAACGGCGCCTTCACCATCGGGACTCTGGATGCCATAACCCACATGGCAGAAGAGGCTGCCGAGCCAAAGAGGGATATGCCCAGAGCCATATTTCTCTATATCTCTATTGGCGGTGTTTACGCCTTGGCTTTCGCGATAGTCCTTGGATACGCCATCTCGGATCTTTCAGTGCTTCAAGGAAACTCCAATACGTTTCCACTGGCTGGAATATATCATCAAGCAACCGGAAGCGCCGCGGCAACCTTCGCTCTGCTCTTCATCATTCTGGTGTCGTCGCTTTGTTGCGTCATTGGAACGGTATTGACAAACTGTCGGACCTATTGGACTTTGGCTCGAGATGAAGCGGTGCCGTTTTCAAAGTACTTCAGCAGAGTCAACGCAAGACTCGGAACACCTATCGAGTCGACCCTTTTCGTTGCCGTCATAGCATCGGGAATCGGCGCTATTCCCTTGGGAAGTCCTGTTGGGTTCAGTAACTTGACCGGATCTTTTATCATCATCACTACTGTTTCATATGCCATTCCCATCGCTTCGAATCTCGCTAGCGGCCGCAAACGATTCTCCCCTGGACCGTTTCACCTCAGGAACTACGGTTTCTTGATCAATGGGTTCACAATTTTTCTTATTGTGTTATTCGACGTCTTCTTTTGCTTTCGTAAGTATCCCAAAACTTGAATATGTAACACTGTATATGGTACAATGCTAATAGATTTATAGCTGTGGGCTTACCGTTTGATGAAACGACTATGAACTACAACTCAGTAATCCTTTCTGGGCTGTGCCTGTTAATAACCATATGGTGGCTAGCTTCTGCTTCAAAACACTATCCGGGTCCTTCATTCCATCATACACTTCACAGCGGAGACGCCAAAGATCAGGAAACATAGAGAGATTTATTCCTCCGATGGTCAGCTGTGGTATATTCCCACAGCCCTTGTATCAAGCACGTTCAACATTCGTGACCGCCGGAAAAAATCTGCCCGGAAACAAATAGGTGCATCCTCGAAATGCACAAAACTTGGAGCGAAATATCACCTAAATATAACATACGATGTTGTCCAAGATGACATAAGCTCACTTACCTATTTTATCTCTAATAGTCTTGACAAGGCAGTCAGCTAGCACAGCCACCTTAGCAGGAAAAGTGAGTCTATTCCAGCGATTGAAAAAGCCTTGTTGGTCCATCCCTTCTGTGGAGCTATGTAATCAAAAGTGGAAATAATGAGGCATCAGCAATGTGACAGCAAGGAACGTGAATGTCGCATAATCACGTGATGACGTCATTAAATACATCGTGACGGTGTTTGAGCTTTTCATCCTCTCGTCTTCATCACTATCTTGTCTCCATGCTGAGAGGTTTAAAGTCAGTAGTGCAAGATGACAGTACGAAGAAGTGCGAGACTAAAAGCCCAGGCTGAGGAGCCTGCCAATCATGAACTGCCAACTGGGCAACCAAAGAAAGCACCAAAACGGGAGGCTCCAACTTCTAACGATGACACGCACGTGTCAAAAGCCCTGAAGATCAAACCTTCAACCAAGAAGTCTGATGATATTCCAGCTACAAAGCAGCCAAAAGTGGAAGCCAGAGATGAAAACAAAAAGAGAGGCAAGCCATCTGAAAAGGCACCAAGCAATTCTCCCAACGGCCCGTTTTCATCCTTACCTCCAGAAGTCATGGATATGATATTGGAAAGAGTAGACTAGCATTCCGAAACCAACATTTCCTTTTGTACTGACGACTATCACAGATTGGAGACACGGAGTCCCTGAGCAAGCTGTGCAAAACCAACAAGGCCTTTCATAAACTCGTCGGGCCTCGACTGTACAAGCGCGTTAAGAGTTCCGTCACATATCATGCGCACATTGCCAAGTTCATCCGCACTATTGAACAGTTTCTTACAGTAGAGCAGAAGAAGCAGCTGAGGAAGGAAGGCAAGTACAAGGGCCAACAGGAAGAATTCCTAGAAGAAGGGGACCCCAACAAGAAACCCGATATTACAAATTATCTTCGCCAAGCTATCTTCGAAATTGGTGATCCAGGTCAAAAGCATCGTTTCATCGTGAACCGGTATATTGAAGAGCTGTTAGAGAACACTCAGAGTCTCGAGGTCTTTCTGACCACGGTGCTTACAGAGTATATAATTAGGTGTTTCTCAAGTATATTCAACATCGCTAACAATGGAATAGACCTATGATTGAGAAATTGGCCAAATGCGAGCAACTGCAGGCTCTGATATTAAATATAAGAGATTCGGAGCAAATAGATACAAGCAAACTTGGCAAAATCAATGGCTTAAAGCATCTGAGTTTCCACGGTCACGTTCACGACGATCCCAAGGCACTTATCTGGAATTCGCGTTCAACGCTGCGTAGTCTGGTGCTTTGGGGAAACCACTTTCATTCCATATATAAGAATTGTTCCGAGAATCCGGATCAGACAGCTGGATTGTCGACTCCGCCGCATGACTTCACCGCCCTTAAGTCGTTCTCTCTCGATTATGCACGTATCGACCCAGAAGAGAGAGATGCACTAGTCAGGGCCATAGACTTCACTGCGCTAGAGCAACTTGATTTAACCGTGACCTCTGGTATCAAACTTCTCTACCGATATCTATTCGACGTTTTCTCTACCGCAATGAAAGACAACAACTCCGATATCAAACTCCGAAGCCTTTCAATGATACTTCGCTCCGATAATGCGAACAAGAACAGTAGGGCCAGGATGGGAGTGGAACGGAGGGAAGAGGAGCCAGGAGTCGATTTCATCTCGAGTTCCGACACGTTGACGAGTCTTACTATCCGTATGACTCGTCTTCATTCTTCGCACTTACCCAACCCGGGGCTGAAAGACAGTCTTTTACGAGGTCTTTTTAAGCATACAAATCTGACCACCTTGAGGTTTACAAATCCGGCAGGTGTTGCCGAATGGAAGGTGCCATGGTTAGACCCCCAGATGGTGACCCGTTTCATCCTCAACCTCCCTAAACTGGAAGACTTTCAGTTCTATTGTGATCCTAATAAACTGGTAAGGCTCTTTCCCACCCCGAAACATGGGGTTTTCGAGATTAACTTTGAGGAACAGGACGAGATTGCTAGAGCCCTAGAACCAGGCCGCAACTTGAAGAGAATCAGGATAGATGCATCTACGCGAGAGACGGCCCGAAAAGAAGATCAAAATGAAGATTTCAAATTCCTCCGCGAATTAGTCCTCCGGATCCTGGAGCGCGACTCTAATATCAGCAAGAGTAACTTTAGATGGGAAGACCACAGTAAGCTCAATTACGTCGCCATTAACCAAGAGGTGTGGGAAGTTGGTTCGACATTCGGAAAGGCCAAGAAGGGGGAGGAAAAGGCTAAAAAGATTGAGGCTGTTTCGGATCCTCAGCGCAAAGTGCTTTGTCGTGACGTTACACGTCGCGACCGCGGGTATGTTGAGGGAAGTATCAAGGAATATTGCCAACTGGTAGATAAGGTGGTCAATTATCTCGATTGAGAGGCAGGAACAGAACTTATGATGAGTTAATACCCTGGAAGGGTGCCATAGCTCACTCATGATATTTAACCTTTGCTAGATTTTTATCAAATTGATCGGTTGTATGTTGACGAAGGACGAGCTCGATTAATTTGATGTCTATTTGAGTGACTGTATTCAGTTCCTGTCGGGTTTGGTCGAACATGCCGAGACGCGGGGGTGGATATTTATAAGCCGATGACATAATGGAGTTGATGAGTGAGATCAGTGTGAACAACTTTGTCTCTACATAAACGATCAAGATCTGACCCAACTAAAACATCTCATCACATTCAATTCTTACATATACAAACCATCAACTCAACTTTCGCAATGGCTTCCAAACCCCTCTACGCTATCATAGCCGGTGTTGGTCCAGGTACAGGTAATCTCACCTACAACCCCACTCTGATTTCTTGATCTCACTGACAATTCTCACCAGGCCGATCCGTCGCTTTGCGCTTCGCCCAGAAGTACCCCGTTGTCCTCTTCGCTCGACGCCCAGAAAGCTACGAAAGCACTCTCGCAGATGTCGAAAAAGCAGGTGGAAAAGCCATCGGTATCAGCGCCGACGTATCCGATCCAGCCTCTTTAAAGAAAGCCTTTGATGACATCAACAAGCAATTCCCTGACAGTCACCTTGCAGCAGCAGTGTACAACGTTGGTAGCGGCGGATTCGCAAAGAAGCCGTTTTTGGAACTCACGGAGCAAGACCTGACAGCCAGTCTGGACGGTTCAGTCAGGTCTTTCTTTCACTTTGCGCAAGCTACCATCCCTAACCTACTCGACGCCGTGCCCAACTCGCACTATCCGCCTACATTGATCCTTACCGGTGCTACGGCTTCTATCAAGGGAAGCGCGCAGTTTAGTACGTTTGCAGCAGGTAAATGGGGACAGCGTGCGATGCATCAGTCGCTTGCTAGGGAGTTTGGACCAAAGGGTGTTCATATTGCGCATGCGGTCATTGATGGGGTAATTGATATTCCAAGAACTAAAGAGTGGGCTGCGAATGATGGCGTTGAGGATGGAAAAATCAGCCCTGATGCGGTAAGTGCTCACTGTGAATTGTCAAGTGTTTGTGAGTTGTCGCTGACTTATTGGACAGATTGCCGAGGCGTATTGGAATCTTCATACGCAGCATCGATCGGCTTTTACGCAGGAGATTGATATTCGACCTTATGTTGAAAAGTGGTAAAGGGTTTGAAGTATTGAGTACCTCGGATAGGCCAATGAACAATATCGATTTGAGCATTTGGAAAATTCATTAGTTTTGTCAAAGTTAACATGTGTCTATATTTTCGGCCAGGCGGACGTTGCCTTTATCCCTGTAATGCTTAATCAGAGGAGCTTTACCTTTCCGTGCCAAGACAATTTGCTACTATACATAGCACGTAGCTAGCTTGCTACATAACCAAAACCGAACACAAAACCAAAACCAAGATCCGAGAACTGTCAGCCCGTCCATATCCTTGGCGCAAGACTGCCCAACCCCGCTTTTAAACAGCTGACGGCGTCCTCCAACAACCACAGTCAGAACAACATAGTCATTATCGCACAAGCCAAAGAAAACAACTCCACATAGAACGCATCACCAATTCATCCACCTCCATTACAAAACAACTGGTTCCCTTAATCCCAGAATTACTCAAATCATGCCCTTCTATCAGATCCACCACTCCTGTCCGCTTACTCAAAACCAGCGACAACTGCTAGCAACGTCCATCACCCAACTGCACTGTCGAGCTTTCAACACACCTTCATTTTTCGTCCACGTACGCTTCTTCCCTGAAGAAAACAAAGATCAAAACTACTTTGTGGCAGGATGGCCTCATCCAGCTACGTCTAATCGCATCATCGGCCTGGTTCGAACCTCGACATCTCGTTCCAAAGCAGACTTTGACAAGTTGGCAGCCGACATTGAAGAATACTGGTACAGCGTACTGGGAATGTCTCCGCCGGAGAAGAAGACGAGGTGGAATGCTGAAGATGAGAAGAAGAGGCTTATCATGGTGACATTCACGCCGATGGTTGCGCTTAGAGAAGGGGGAATGACTATCCCTGAGGCTGGTCATGAAGCGAGCTGGCTCGAGCAACAGTTGCCCTACATTGAGAGTATGGCAGAAAAGGGGATCCAAGGCTTTTCCGGTCTATGGTATGAGGCAGGCGAGCAGAAGAATTGAAACTCATGAGGCATCCTTTTCAATTCCTTTTACACCAACGACTAATAAATGTGTTCAAATCTTGCACTTCCTTAACTCTATGTATTCTCAGTTGTCTCGGACATGAATCAAGGCGTTCCTGAAGAAATCCGACCTATATGATGTCCGCCCGGTTTTCTTCGATAGCTTGTCTTCTAATTTGCTTAAATCAACTGGCTAGTCCATCACTTCAATTTGTTCTTGGGATTTCAGCTTCCCAAATCGTACCTTGAGGGTCAAGTCCGCCATTCGCATCCCATGTATTTCTCCCCTTCCTGCCGTCGACGAGGACCAGGACACTCCATCTGGTCGATTACTAGCTAAAGCTGGAAGCCAAGCTTTCTTGTGCAAGCTCTATATATCTCATATGAAGCGAATTTCATTTATTTAGATACATTAATGTTCCCAATAATATGAGTGTAATTCAACGTAATGAACAAGACCTTTAGCTATTCCATGCCCTGATTTAATAACATAGTTAAAACTAGATAATCCGAATATCGTATCATTCACCCCAATTCGCTATAGTGGCACTTTACTGCCTTCTACTTGCTGTAGGTGTCCAAAACCGTTAAGCAAAGCGACAGAATGTTCAGCTTGACATCTAAGACCATCAGAAATAACATAGCGTCTGAGCTTATGATAATGCCAAGAACAAATCAGTTGCAAAGACCCAATGCTGTACCGCCAAGGAACAGCGAAAAAGGAAATTGACCCTAATTCGAAGGTCTTTATCTCAATCGGAGGCCCAGACGCCAGTCCGTCGAACTCACCGGTTGCAGCGTTGTCTAAAGTTGCTGGCTCAAATGAGAATCAGAGAACTTTTATCAGGTCTCTTGTTTCTTTTATGGCCACATACAATTTTGATGGAGTCGATATTGACTGGAGCTATCCACTTGGTCCGGGTCATGACCATCATGAGGAAGATTTTAAGAACCTCCCCAACTTTCTACAAAACTTGAATAATGCCTTGAAGCAAACCAGTAGAAACGGCCTCAGCATTGCCATCCCTGCTTCGGAACGGAACCTGCAACGGTTCGGTATTGCTGCTATTGCCAAGCACGTCAATCACATCAAATTTAGGACATATGACTTTCACGGTTAGATGGTTAGACCGTTTTGATGTTTTGAGGAAGTACTAAATGATTTCAGGTGTATGGGGCGCCCCAGAAACATGGCCCGGAAGCTACCTCAAATCTCACACCAACCTAACAGATATTCAAGGCGCCCTAGACCTACTGTGGCAAGAAAAGCTCGATTCCAGAAAAGTCAACATGGGTCTCGCATTTTATGCCCGCACTTTCACCTTTTCAGACCCGGACTGCTGGTACGCTGGCTGTCCTTTCGACGCAGGCGGTCCAAGCAATTTCTGTACAGACACTGTTGGTCTCATATCTAACTCTGAAATTGTTCGAAAATACTCTCAAGTGTTGAACCATGTCGAGCTAGACAACTCAGCAGCCCGTCAACTTCATAAAGGATGGCCGAGAATGGCTAACATTCGACGATGGGGATACTTGGAAGCTCAAACTTGACTTTGCGCGTAGATCGGGGGCATCATGGTATCGGCGATCAATCATGATACATCGAAGGGAGACTTCTCTAGACAGCTACAGGCTGCTACGGGTTACAAGTAAAATGCTGGGATTACTATAGCTCAGTGCTACGCCAAGTTCTGCAGGTTCTATCTAGTGGAAAGCCTTGTACTCGTTGGTGAAGAATTGTTGGGTGGATGACCAGTGCTGCACTGTTGCCTTAGTGTGCTGTAGGAAGTGAAAGAGCTGTAACTAGCAGTAACCAGTTCCGCTTAGCTTGGGTTCAGCTCTTTGAACAACAATGCACTTAAATTGTAGGATGTTTACAAGAGGTACTGACGTACAAAGAAATACCGAATTTTTCAGGTTCAGTTATCATATGCGACTAACGCAAAACTAAGCTAGTGGAGTCATTTCAGTCCGAGGAGACATTTGTCGGGACTGTCAGGTGCTTAGAGTGATGGGGTTCGATATGCAAGAATCAGATAGTTGCCGTTATTGGCTATGATTTGCAGGACTTCTGCTCAGGCTGTATCCTGGTGGAAGATCTTGTGACCAAGGCCTCTCTGCGTTGGAATTTCTTTCTTCCAGCTTCCAGGACTGTTGGTTGGACACTCAGCCCTCCACTGAGCGGGGTATCTTGCTGACTGCGTCTTCAGCTGATGGAGCACGATGCCCATACAACATTTCTGAAGAGATTGAATTTGAAAGACCTTTAGATTGTAGTTTCGGTTATCTGTGCAACGTTTGTACTAACGTGAATCGCGGTAGCTGACCGCGACACGATGTCGACCCCACAAAGTCGAACGGTCACACTAGACCCCAAGGAATACAAAGTTGCCTGGATCGCTCCACTTGAGATCGAAGCTAAGGCTGCCTTGTATCTACTAGACGAACGACACCGCGGCCGATTTCCCGTCGACCGTGGCGATGACTATGTGTTTCTCGCAGGTGCCATAGGCGGCCATAATATCATTATAGCCACTCTGCCAGCCGGCCAAGAATACGGTACGGGCTCGGCAGCTGCACTCGCTAGCCAGGTCAAAAAGTCTTTTCCTAATCTTTGGTTTGGGCTGCTCGTCGGCGTGGCAGCGGGTCTTCCTGACTTGTCTCGAGTCCCACCTCGAGACATTCGACTCGGCGATGTGCTTGTCGGCCTTCCCGATGGTGAGAGTGCGGGACTAGTTCCGTATGACCTTGGCAAGGAAACGGAAGACGGATTCCAACCACTCCGACTTGGCCACAGTCTCGCCATGACTGAACCCATTGTGCGAGCAGCTATTGGCAGCATCAAGCTCGAGGCACCCAATGACAATGAAATCTTTTTCCCATACTACGAGAAAATACGCAACTGCGAGCATGCAACTGGCACCTTTGCTGATCCAGGACAAGATAAAGACATATTATTTCTAGTTTGCGATGATGGACAAGAGAAAGTCATTGAACGTTCTCCGCGACTCCAATCAAACTACCAACGCACTCGAGTGTGGTATGGCCCTATTGGGTCAGGAGACAAGCTGTTGAAGAACGCAAAAAAGCGAAATGAATTAAGGGACATACATGGTATCATCGGCTTAGAAATGGAAGCGGCAGGAACTATGAACCGAATACCAGTCGGCGTTATTCGAGGGGTATGTGATTATGGCGATCAACATAAGAACAAAGACTGGCAGCCATATGCGGCAGCCATGGCGGCTTCATATGCTAGAGCGTTGCTTGAGGTTATGCATCAGAATGACACAAGCCGAGCGCTCACGTTGCCCTATGTCGCTGACTCTGACCTTGGTCCAGCAGCAAAGAGGCGGAAGGTAGCAAGAGGCGCAGTGGACTTAAATGGTGAGTTATTGTCTAAGAACAATCGAAATTGTGTGGATAAAATTGATAGCTGACGATATGCTAGAGAATCATGAGCCCTGTTATTATATCCCACTTACCGAGAACATACGCTTTACTGGTCGCACAGACATCTTGGACGCATTGGAAGATAAGTTCTTCGGCCCGGATCGAAGTCAGAAGGTGGCGCTAGTCGGCCTTGGCGGAGTTGGCAAGACTCAAATCGCCCTACGTTTCGCCTATCAGATGAAGGACAAACGACCAGACTAT
This sequence comes from Fusarium aywerte, assembly GCA_013186375.1. Lineage (NCBI taxonomy): Eukaryota > Fungi > Ascomycota > Sordariomycetes > Hypocreales > Nectriaceae > Fusarium > Fusarium aywerte. The sequence goes on along the minus strand of JABCQV010000123.1, from coordinate 92,863 downwards.
TCAATCTTCTGGATACCGGTCCTGAGCGATGAAACTGCAGAACGTGCTTATGTGGACATTGCAAAAGAGCTTCGATTGCAGAAGAGTAGCGAAGATGATGATGTGAAGGATCTAGTCTGTCAGCACCTCAGCTCGGACAAAGCTGGCAAGTGGCTAATGATTGTGGATAATGCCGACGACCAGGAACTCATCCTTGGATCTACCGAAAAGTCAGGGTTGGAAGAGTATTTGCCCCAGAACGGAGATGGGATTGTCCTATTGACGACGAGGTCTCGGCACGTCGCCGTAGAGTTCGCGCAATCCGATGTGATCGATACCGAGCAAATGGATCAAAGTGAGGCGACTACCCTCTTGGAGAAGTCTCTGATCCAAAAACAGCTGGTCCAGGACAAATCAGCGGTTGTTGAGTTACTCACGTATCTAACCTTTCTCCCGCTGGCTATCACGCAGGCTGCCGCATACCTCAATCAGACCACAGCACCCATACGGACATACTTAGGCCTCTTACAAAACGCTGAGGACAGCGGTATGGCAGTTCTTTCGACAGAGTTCAGAGATAACACCCGATACAAAGGATCTCAAAACGCTGTAGGAACAACTTGGATTGTGTCTTTCCGTCAGATTCAAAAGTCAAACCAACTTGCCGCTGATCTATTGTCATTCATGTCATGCATAGAACCGAAGGCGATTCCTCAATCCATATTACCCCATGCAAAGGCTGATGAGCTAGAGTGGGCTATCGGCACGCTTTGCAGCTATTCCTTTCTGGTTCGGAGAGAAGAGACTGATGTGTTCGACATGCACAGCCTTGTACATACGGCAACGCGAGGTTGGCTTGAGAAGCAGGGCCAGGAGAGACGAGTGTTGAACAGCGTGATATGCCATTTTGCAGCGGAATTTCCTGAAAGGTACGACGCTCACTATGACTTGAGACGGGAGTATCTGCCACATGCAATGTCCGTGCTAAACCGGAATCATGGGAATCCGACGGCGGAAACCTATCAGCTTTTTGAGAAGGTCGGAAACTCCTTTTACGACGACAGACGGTTCAAAGAAGCGATAAAGTGTCGAGAGGAAGTTTGCCGGTGGAGAGAGAGCCTCCATTCTGAAACACATCATGTTCGATTAACATCAGAGCATAATCTTGCAACCGCATATCTCGGAGACCGACGCTTCAAAGATGCAATCGATCTACTAGAGCATATAGTAGCTATTGAAAAGGAGACACTAGACGAACAGGACCACTCTCGGCTATTATCAGAGCATGAACTTGCAAGAGCATACCTTGACGACAGACGAACCAAGGATGCAATTAAGCTGCTGGAGCATATAGTAGCTATTGAAAAGGAGACACTAGATGAACAGGACCACTCTCGGCTATCATCAGAGCATAATCTTGCAAGTGCATACCTCGACGACGGACGAACCAAGGATGGAATTGAGCTGCTGGAGCACGTGGTGGCAGTCAGAAGAGAGATACTAGACGAACAGGACCACTCTCGGCTATTATCAGAGCATGAACTTGCAAGTGCATACCTCGACGACGGACGAACCAGGGTTGCAATTAAGCTGCTGGAGCATATAGTAGCTATTCAAAAGGAGACACTAGATAAACAGGACCACTCTCGGCTTTCCTCAGAGCATGAACTTGCAAGAGCATACCTTAACGACCGACAAACTAAGGATGCAATCGATCTACTAGAGCATATAGTAGCTATTGAAAAGGAGACACTAGACGAACAGGACCACTCTCGGCTTGACTCAGAGCATAATCTTGCAAGAGCATACCTCGACGACGGACGAATTAAGGATGCAATCGATCTACTAGAGCATGTAGTAGCTATTCAAAAGGAGACACTAGATGAGAAAGATCCCGATCGTCAGGATTCAGAAGAACTACTACAGCACTGCTATGAACGGCTAGAAGCGGCATCTGATGACGATGGTGCTTGATGTATCGGTCGCGAAGAGCCAAATAGAATTTTCTTCATCAAACATGACGCGACGAACTCGATCGGATTGTCAAAACGAATGTTTATTTTCTTCGCCTCCTTTTCCTCCTCCTTGTTTTCGGTGGCTTCCCAAACGGCCAAACTCTGCAAAACTTGCAGCTATTGAGTAAGGATACGAAAAGTGATACTCTAGCGCTGTTGAAAAAGTAGACAAAGTACAGAGTAGATGCATTGAGATGTGTAATAACCCAGTACCTAACTCAGTGGAGCATACACCAAAGGCTTATCCATAGTCATGGATACGCGGTACGAAAGGGGCACTACACTCGACAAGGAAGGCGGTCAAACGCGGCATGCCACATGCTGCCAAAACTTTAACAAATCTGTCTGTATCCCTGGGTTGCATTGCATTTGATTATGACTGAATCTGTTTGTATACTATTCTTAATTGCCTTTTTTGTCATTCCTTCACAGATGTAATCATCTTACCTTTCTACTATTACTCTTTTATCCTTTACTCTACGTGAAATCACCTTCAATGGGTGCTCAATTGCAACATTCACTCATCTTCATTTGAGTAAAAACCCAACGACATCGTTGAGCCATTGAGAACATGTCGCATCGAATACCCATGGGTCCAGTTACTGGCCAGCATCTACTAGACCCATGGAGCCACGGAATTGGTATCATGCGCGATGTCTGCTCGCGCTGGTCAGAGCTTGACATCACCCAAATTGGTTCCCTCATCGCTATAGCCGGCACAATCCCCACAGCCTGGAGATTCCTGCATCGTCTGTGGCACGAAGGATACGGCACAATAAGGCGTTTCTTTCTTGCGTCCGTCACAATCCCCGGAGGCGATCCTCTTAATAGGAGTGTTGTCAAATGGATACTTGCTAATCGGGAACGACACTATCGCTCATTTCATGGAAGGACTGATGTTGGACAAAATGGAGATCGTGCTGCAGCACTCAAAAAGACACGGCACTCGATTCAGTATTCACCTCACTGGAACACAAGATGGCTGTTCTGGGGTGGAAATTTATTCCTTGTTACAAGAAAAGTTGATGATTTCAGTTCTTCATTATCGGATCCTAGTTATGATGGAATTGGTGGTGAGGAAATCACCGTGAGCTGTTTCGGCTGGTCAGCAGAGCCCATCAAAGCATTCATCGAATCCTGTCGCGAATACTCAGATCGACAAACTCAATTTTTCGTCATCATATATGCCCGCGATCGCTACGGTCTATCATGGAAACCCAAAGCCCGCAAGCCAATTCGACACCTGGAAACTGTTCACTTTGATAATGAGACCAAGCAAGAGCTTCTGGGTGATATCCGAAACTATCTTGATCCCAAGACACAAAAACGATATCAAAGCCGAAGTATGCCTTATCGACGCGGTTATCTCTTCTACGGACCCCCTGGAACTGGAAAGTCATCTTTATCTGTCGCCATCGCCGGTGAATTCGGTCTGGATCTATACGAAGTCAAAATTCCCAGCGTCGCCACAGATGCGGACCTCGAACAAATGTTTCAGGAAATTCCACCGCGTTGTGTGGTATTGTTAGAGGATATCGATGCTGTGTGGACAGACCGCTCCAATTCAGACAACGGACAAGAAAGTGCTTCTGCGCCGAACTGCACTCTATCCGGGTTATTAAACGTTTTAGACGGAGTGGGTTCTGTGGAGGGAAGAATTATCATAATGACAACAAATCACCCCGAACAACTCGACAGCGCCCTAGTCCGACCAGGTCGCGTCGATATGAAGGTGCTATTAGGCAACATCAGTCGAAAATCAGCAGAGGAAATGTTTATCCGCATGTTTTCTCCTGATCTGGGCTGCACATCGCATCTCGACATGAGCGAGATCAAAGACTTGGCAGCGCAGTTTGCCAAGGAGATTCCAGATGATACGTTTACACCGTCTTTATTACAGGGTTTCTTCCAATTGCATCTTGAGAGCCCTCATGAAGCGGCTTCGAGTATAAGAGCTTGGGTTAAGAAAGAGCTTGAGAAGAGCTCGGAAAAGGAGTTTGAGGTTATTACTGGGAGGAGAAAAATGTAAGATGGAATTAATCCGTGTATATTATGTATTTTTAGAATACGGTTAGGGTTGTGTCATACATGCTTTGCATGGCTTGGTTGTTGTAGAATATTGATACAGGTAGATAGTACTGGGTTTGATAAAAAGGAAAGTTGAAAAATCAATATGGTATCTAGTTCATCACAAAACCTATCGCAAAACAAAAAGACGTTCAAGATGTCTCAACCTTAGCAACCCCCTCCGCCGCCGCCTCCATCACCACCACTACATCCACCTCCGTCTCCTCCACTAAATCCCCCATCAGCCCACCAGCCTCCCATGTGACCAGCAGCATCACCCATGTGACCATATTTGCGGTGCTTCTTGTACTTCTTTGGATATCCGTACTTGTCGTATTTGCCTGAGTAGCCCATAGCTGGTTGGGGATAGTAGTTGTACACTTGTGGCTGCTTCTTTTTTCTGAAGAGCGGTAGACACATTGTTGAAGTCGTGTAGGTTCTGGTCGATCTGATTTGCAAAGAGGAACGTTGTCCAATAGGTGGTAGTTGATTGAGTAAGTATTTGAATAAGAGTCGATGTTATGATGTGGATTTGCAAAAGGTAGAATAGAGTTCTTGTGGTAATGGATATGTGACTTGTGATGGATGAGTTTTTATGATTCTAGTGATGATAGAAAGTTCAAATAAGTCTTGAATCATGCGTCTATATATACAAAAAACGGTAGTATAAGATGAGCCTTGCAATCCCTCAAGCTTTCAGAAATGACGTGACGGTGGTCAGCCCATCGCATTTTAAATCAAGGCTGAGCTCGCTTTCGGATATCGCACCTCCAACATTCTTCCAGAACGCATCTAGCGTCATTATTCAATCCAGCAGGTGATAATTGGCTACTTCAGGTTACAGCTGAGCGGGCTGTGCAGCCTAATAAAGGGGAAAATTGGGCCATCGCCCAGTCATTGCCTTTTTCGGATACATAAGACTTTAGGAGCCTGTCAGCCCTGTGCTTTCGGGATGGAGATCTTTACTCAATTAGGGGGTAATGGAGCGAGATCGACACGACACGGTGCTTTTTTAGCTGCACGGCGAGATCATCGTCAAGCCTTGTTACTGCGCCATGTCATGGGCGCAAGCATCTTTTGTTAAGTTAGTCATCTAAAAGAAGAGATAGTCTTGCGACGATACGACATCTTTAAGTTCGCTTTACTGGCTACTCAAACTTCCCACTCTTTACAGACGATAGTTTCGAATGTCCTATAGATTGACATTGTTGAACCCATAGTTAGCTTGGTGAGTAATAAGTGAAGGCGCAATGCTGCTTCATTAGATAACAGCAGGTCCTTCTATGAAATTGTCCAGAAAGCTCATATCAAACCCTTCCAAAGTCCAATTATCTGCCATTGGATTATCTGGAAGTGGTGACACTCCAGTATGCCCTCCCACGCCAGTCCCAGAGCCCGAAGCCTCGGCTCCCGACAAGCTTTCAACAATGTCAGCGCCTTGGGAAATTCTTGTCGCCAACCTTCTGCTTCCTGCCTCGTCTGATGGCAGATTACCCCAAGGAACTTCCATTACAAGCGGGAAACCTTCTTTTCCTCCTGGATCATGACGCGAGATTTTGATCACAGGGTAGAGGGGAAGATGAATTTCCAGAACTGTCCCATCGTCGTTAGCTTTGACGCGGTGGCCCAACTTCCCGTCTTGCATGGAATCTTCTGCAAATGACACACTGTAGCTCACGCCAGCTGTGACATTATCCTCCATTGCCAAAAGATAGTGGAGAAGAGTTGCTAGTCTTTTCGAAATGTCATCATCGGAACTGTTCATCTTGCTCTCTGCTATAGAGAGCACTTGCTCCAGCAGACCTCGATCGCTTAAGCGCTGTTGTGTGAGGAAATGGTAGCCGTTATCCTCAATCCGCTTGTGGCGATGATCGCACAGAATGTGTCCGAGTGTCAATGCGGTGGATGCCATGAAAGCTATATGGTCTGTTCCTCGACAATAGGCCTTGGTTTGAGGCCTCAATCGTACTGAGATGAACCGCGTCAAGATTTCTCGACTTGCTGTTATGGCGGTAAGCTTATGATAACCACAATACTCTCCGCTGTCGATTTTCAAGAGATACGGCATGTGAAGCTGTAGTAGAAGGTGATACTGCATAAAGTGGTCGTTGAATCGAAGCGTCTCGCGGATTTTATCCTGGAAATTAGGGTATGTTTCAAGATTCGGCATGATCCACCATTTAGCAGGCATTGATGTACACGCATCGCGAAGTACCTTATCAATCTCCTTGGTGATCGCCTGGTCATAAATCTCCGATGGTTTGCGATTCAGCAATTTCCCGCAAGCGACAGAACAAAGTGTCTGCAGCTTGCGATTAGCTGAATGCGACTCAAGGCCATCGACATGGGGAAGTGGTTCATCTGGCGAACTTTGAGGCAGACCAAGCATCAAACACAGATATCTGTCAAAGTTGAGGAGGCGCAACCAAAGATCATCGACATCGATGGTGGTACATCTAATAGAGAAGGGGGATATTCCTCTATTTAAGCCCACCATTTGCGCGATCGTGACCGCCCGACGCGCTGCAAGCCAAGATCGACGTAGATCACCTGAATAGTTCGCATAAAGACTTTCGAGCATTATACACTCTATGCCCTCAAGAGATGAGACCAGTTCGTCGTCGCGTGTGACTTTGTCATGAGCGACTTTGATAATTCTGGTCATTATTGCCTCGGCGCTGATACTGAGATTGGCAAGGTGTTTCTCCGATGATATCGGTACCCCTTGGAGATAGGTAGCTAGGATGAGCATCTTGCGGGCCACGAGAACGGGATGTGATCCGCGCGGCGGTAGACGGAGTAAGTTGGTTGGAGATGGAATACCAGAGCTGCGGTCTTTTGACGGTGCGCACGTCGATGCGCGAATGATTTGAGAAGGCTCAACTGGGAGGCTTAGTATGACCCTCATGTCGTCTGGATTAGGCCAAGCAGCGACAAGCTCATTGTACAAAGCATCGTGCGGACCTGGGGAAGTTGAGTCGCCTATGGGGATCGACGGTATGGATTCTTGTGATCTTGGTGTAGAGTTTGCCTGTCGATCCTATGCTGCTTTAGTATTTCATTCATCAGTAATTGCTTTTGAACTAACCGACAAGCCATCGCCATGCGTATCGGTATCGGTCTGGGGGAGAAATGCACTGGGTGAACTCGATTGTCTTCGTTCAACACCTCGCCTCCTCGAACCCGAACTTTCTGGTGAAACAGGCGCATCCTGTGACCGTTTCGCATTCTGCGAAGCTTTGAGTAAATGCTGTACCAATGCCTCAACCTCCCCAAGTCGATCCACGAGATGCTTGTTGCTCCCCTGCGGAGGCGGGTTATCATCCACGTCCTGACTGACGCAGTCTGTACCACGCCTTTTGCAGGAGTCACAAATGCCTAGATTATCAGAAAAGATGCATTTCGCTTTCCTCCGCTTGCACTCCCAGCATGACTGCGTCCCCTTGCGGAGTTTCCGCCGTTTCGGGGCTGGCGCGGATTCGTGTTCCGGAGCTTGCGAAATGGTCGGAAAATGCTCGCCGTCCAATGAAATGTGATCACCCATTTTTGGTAGTGGAATCAGATGGATAATATTGAAAGGTCTTGGTTTGGGAGGAAATAGAGTGATGAAAGCTGACGGCGGAAGGATTCACGTCTTCGTCCGCCGATATCCCGGACATCATTTGTCATCCACACTACAAGTTGTGTTTCATTGGTTAAGGGGCTTAGCTTCCTAGCTGTACGCGTAAAATAAACACGCTGAAAGCTAGGCTCAATTAGTGCAAGCTGATTTCTCTATTTCGCCTTCGGTGCTTATTCCCACCGGTACGTCACCAATGCTAGTGCCTAGGACATATTAGGTGTACTCGGTTCTTGGCGATGCTATCAACGGCGGACAAAACGCAGGTCCTAGGAAATGGCGGAAAAGAGCACAATGAATTATGGGAGATAAACTATATAAGAATTTCCGTTAGCCTTCAAAGTATCTATCCAAGCACAGCAGTCAATCTAACATACAAGATCGCCCAAGCACGTCTCATAAACTCAAGATGGTCAAAATCGCAATCGCAGGAGGAGCCGGAAGTACGTTCACTTTACAAAAACCTTATCCACATAGACTCTTACTTATACTATTACAGACGTTGGACGAGAAGTTCTTGATGCCCTCCTCGCCAGGAACAAGCATGAAATCATTCTTCTCTCCCGCAAGGTAGGACACCAGACTTTAGCAAGACGTCTAATACTCACATATCCAGGATGCTCCCGAGAAAGAAGTAGCACCAGGAGTGAAATGGTTCAAGACGGACTACCAAAGTGTTGATCAACTCGTCGAGATCTTACAAGGTGTCCATACTGTCCTTTCCTTCATGTCTGTCCCGCCCAGTGACACCACTGCAGTGGAAAAGCAGAAGAATTTGATCGATGCTGCAGTCCGAGCTGGCGTCAAGCGCTTCGCACCTAGCGAATGGGCTTCGTAAGTATCCGCGTCTCTAAACGGACTGCATGCTAATCTTCTGTAGATCCAAGTTTGACCACATGCCCTGGTATGAGTTTAAGAGGATAACTCGAGAATACCTAGCAGAGATCAATAAGGACAAAAAGGTATGCTTCCGCACATTCTGGTACCAATACAACTAACTAAGAACGGATTTTTAGGTCATCGAGTACAGTCTCTTCCAATATGGATGGTTCACCAACTACATGACCTACCCATACAAGTCATCTAAGCATGTCACCATGTTTGAAACGCTCATAAACTTCAATGACTGCCGTGCTCTACTCCTTGATGACGGCGAAAGCGTCTTCTCCATGGTCACCGCACAAGATGCTGCCAAGGTTACCGCTCTTGCTATTGAGTACGAAGGAGAGTGGCCTGTGACCAGTGGTATCAAGGGTGCAGATATCTCCATGAAGGATCTAGTCGCTTTAGGAGAAAAGATTAGAGGTATAGTGTTTCGTCGTACAAACTGTGATGACCGTCTACTAACTTCCACAAGGTAAACCTTTTGCTGTCGAGAAGCTGAAGAAAGAAGACCTTGTTGCTGGTGAGGTCAACGCCTCGTGGATCCCAACCCCTGATCATCCATCGATTCCTGTTCAACTCCGCAAGAAAATTGCAGCCGAGTTCCTTAAGAACTTTTTGCTTTCGTTCGATGTTGGCGCCTGGCAAGTCTCTGATGAGTGGAACAAGCTCTTGCCTGATTACAAGTTCACTCAGCCTGAGGAGTTCTTGAGCCAGGCTTGGGCTAGCATTGATGCAGGAGAGAAGAGCGTTTTCACGGATTATTAGTCGATTGCTATGTAAGCCTTTCGAGGTTCATATCGAACTCTTACTCAATTTTACCTAAGGACTTGAAATACAAATAACTGGGATATTTGGATGAGAAGCTTCATAAAGAACCGATCTTTAACCATATTTCCTACACCAGACCTTTCCAGTTATATCCACCTACTTTCTAGCATGTTTCGCCAAAAAGGTGTTGTACCTCTTAAAGAACTCACCACTTTGCATCGTCTGAGTCAAGGCATAGGCAAACCAATGAGGAAGGCCCGCATAGCAGTAAATCTCTACGTCAACACCATCTTCCTTCAGCGCATCAGCATAAGCAAAAGCGTCGTCACGAAAAGGGTCAACACCACTACATTGGATGACTGGAAAGATATTAGCAAAGCAGATCACTACCCTTTACTAGATGAGACCAACGCGTAGGAGGCAGACCCTTGAAAGAATCCGCCAAAAGGGGCGAGTGTCGATAGTCAGGCTTTGCGTCGGGAGTATACGCATCGTAAAAGGTCTCAGCGCCTAATGTGCTGAGGACGGGGTTGTCGTGGTTTTGGATGTAACTGCCATACTCGTACTTGTCTTTTGGGAAGAACTTTGGGTGGCATGTTGCAGGGAAGTGCAGAACTTGGGCAACAATGCCGGTTATACCATCTCGTAGGCAGTTTAGGGCTAGAGATGCCGCCTACAAAGATTAGTGATAGTAGAAGTTGAAGTCCGAGGAATACATACGAGCTGCCCGCCAGCTGAACCGCCGCCGATTATGATTCTTTCAGGGTCAATACCTAACTGGTTTGAATTCTTTTTGCACTAAGGCCTATGAGCGAACACATCTTTCCAGTTTTTTGTTTCGACATACCCAGATGAGCCCATCGTAGCAATCATTGAACGGTGTTGGGAACGGATGCTCGGGTGCCCTTATCCGATTAGTATAAGTTATTCTGATATAATCTTGACCGAAACTTACTTGCGATAGTCAATGCTCACAACAATAATATCAGGGTTCGTCGCCGCGTAGACATTGTCAACACCGTCAATTTCATGTCGTCCAAGACACCAGCCTCCACCATGCATGCGGTACATCAAAACTGCATCCCTGTTGACCTTGTGCGATTTATACACCTTGAGCTCGATCATGGTACCATCGCGAGTTGGGAATTCAATCAATTCTGTGACGATTTCTTTGTATCGATCAGGTCCACCGGAGGGCATAACTGCATCAGGATCTCTCGAGAGTGTGCGAGCGGCTGTAAAGTTGGGTTGATTGTGCAGGACTGAGAGCGCTTCTCGGAGCGAGGGTTCTGCTTCTTCGTATTCGGGGGTCTTCTTGGAAAGATGACCGTACTTGGGAAGGGGTTTGAAGGGAGTTGTAATATCGATATAGTCGTATTGAGTTTTCATGTAACCCATCTTGATTTGTAGCGTTGTAGCTGACAATTATTACCAGGGGGGGAATGGTTATAGGATGAAAGAAAGTGTTAGTTGCAGCCAATTTGAGATTTTCCAATATTGGAGTGCACGATGATTTAATTGCAACCAGAATACGAGGATATTACCGCTATCTTATAATCCGTCGCTCATATCTGTATTGTCTCCTGCTTCTCTTGTCCCAAAAGCCTTCACAATAATTATTGACAGAGCGTGATTCATAGTGATCACTACCTCTTCAAGACTAGCGTTTACGCACTCATCACAAGTCCCACATTCAGATTAGCAAGACGACCATTTTTCTAGAGTATGGGGAGCTGCGCATGCCTCATTTGCTCAAACACTACTAGGCAAGAACTTCTAGCCTTTCAATGCGGGGAGTGAAATAAAAAAGTCGAGAGCCTTTGTAGAGTCAAGTTACTTAATAAACCTTGGTGGCAATCCTCTATGGTGTCTGGAGGAAGCAGCATGAGCATACCTGGACTTATTGCTGACGGTCATCTTGACCAATGGCCGTTAGTGGCAAGGTTTTATGGAGCTTGACGTAGTTTCTGCCTGCTCCGTCTGACAGGAGCTCCCAGAAGTATGTGACCAACTGCCCTTCCTAAGCTCCCATAAGTTAACTAATTCTTTTTGTCCCCTGAGCTGACAGAGACCCTGTCAGATCAGCGCACCAACAAAACACAGACTCCTCTTTCTTTCTCTCGCATCTCTGATAATCTATCAAATTTTATCAAAATGCCAAAATCCGTAAATACAGCAGACGAATACGATTTCGTCCACCATGAAGACACGGCACTGAGCCCCGAAATTGTCGCCAAGTTGAGAGAATGGCTCCAGCCTACTGATTATCTTGCCGAATCTAGCGAGTATCGTCGCCACCTTCTTTCGCAAGCACCAGGAACTGGACTCTGGATTTGCGAGACAGAAGAGTATCGGAAGTGGCACGACTCTCCTCATCATGGAAGTCTCTGGATCAAAGGTGTGCCTGGCGCTGGTAAATCCGTCATGGCGGCGAGCCTAATTCAGCATCTAAAAGTCACCGAGAATTGCCCAGTTCTTTTCTTTTTCTTTCGAAACATCGTCGCCGCCAATTTCTCACCTCGAGCTCTCATTCAAGATTGGCTTGCTCAGCTCCTGCCTCACTCCCCTAAGCTGCAGTACGCGCTCCAGCCACGCCTGACGACCAAGCTGCAAGAGACATCGGACGACGACCTTATCCAACTCTTTCTCGATGGAGTCTCTTGTGTACCGAAGCTATACTGCTTTGGTGATGCCCTCGACGAAATGTCAAGTGACAATAAGCCCTTTTTGGAGAAGCTCAACAGTCTCGCTACCCATCGTCCTGGAACCCTCAAGTTGCTCATGACAAGTCGCCCAAAACAGCATCTGCAGAGCACACTCCGAGATTCATCAATTGTGCATGTCAGCCTCCAGAAACGCCTTGTTGATGCGGACATTCTCGCTTACCTTAACCAACGATTCGACATGTCGCCCAAGGCTGAGAATCACCACCAGCTGAAAGAGGACGTCATAAGCATGGTGGCAAGAAGGTCTGAAGGCCTATTTCTCTATGCCAAGTTGACGATGGATCAAGTGGTAGATTCTCTGCAATGTGACACGCCCGTGGATCTCTCGGCGCTTGATGCGTCACTTCCAGTCGGCCTCGAGCAAACCTATACCAACATGCTGGCAGAAAAGAGGCGGGAGTCGGGAATAACTACAGATGTACAAGTCATGGTGTTAGAAGCCGTAACTCATGCGTCTAGGCCGCTGCGATTGAACGAAATTGCAAGTCTCTTGGAATGCGTACATCCCAACCTCACCCAGCCGAATGCCTTTAAAGGCTTGATTGCAAACAGCTGTGGCCCTTTGATCGAGATCCTTGAAGATGAAACACTCCAGGTCATTCATCACTCTTTTACAGAATTCCTACGTGGAGATACTCGAAGTGTAACCGCGGCCGCGGCATCTGAGTTTCCCATTCTCGACTCTCTCCAGGCACATCGAAACATGGCCATGAACTGTCTTCGATACTTGGAGTCTGGATCAATGCTTCTGGAAACCGAGAGATCTGGTATTGTTTCTTTGGATCCGAGCATCACATTCAGGCCACCCAAGCACACCTTTGACCCGGTTGAAACCAAATATGGAAGAAACAACCTGGAGCAAGTTGACCAGGGCGACCCTTTCGACTACAGAAATGCTCGACTGTCACATCCATTCCTTAGTTACGCCGTGGAAAACTGGTCATATCATGCGAGCTTCTACGATGTGGTGGACCATTCCTTCTTCAGCGCCATAACCAATTTTCTGGACCCCCGAAGCCTTCCCTTTCTACGGTGGCTTGTAATTCAGTGGGGCACAACATCAACAGCGAAAGGGTCAACTGATGGAATCCCAACTCCCCTTCACCTTGCAGCCTTTTCAGGTCTGTCCGAGTTTGCTTTAAAGCTATTGCGAATGGAGCCTTCTGTATCAGCACTTGATGCCCAAGAGCGTACCCCTCTTCACTGGGCAGCTGTTAATGGCCATGTCAAGATTGTAACCCTTCTCATTCAATACGGCGCCAACGCGGATGCCGACGATGCAACGGGTTTGAAGCCTATCCATCTTGCGACGCTCAGGGGCCGAGCCGCTGTTGTCAAACTTTTACTTGAAGCGGGTGTCAAACCAGACACAGTCAAAACCAAGGAAAGTCACCGAGGTTCCTTTCGCCGTGGCCATAAGAGTACAAAAGGAGACTGTTCTCTGACTTACGCCAGTCGAGCAGGACGTGTTGACACTGTTCTTGCTCTCGCTTCTTTTTGTGATCAGAATATGCTTGGTAAAATGTTGTGTCTGCTGTGTACGTGGAACCGGCCAGATGCTGCTTCAGCACTATTGAAAAGTTCGCCAGTCTCCCCGGACGCTATGTATCGGAACGCGACAGCATTGTACTTCGCCTGTGGCGTACCAAGTCCCAAGTGTGCCGAGGTACTCATCAATAAAGGCGCAGATGTGCATATGATGTCCCAGTGGAGACCGTATCAGCCCAGATATGTGACCGAAAAAGCACCAATTCACCAGTTGGTCGAGCGATGGCGTGATTCAGACGACTCGGAGTGTCGAGCCATCTTGGAACTCTTGCTGAAAGCCGGCGCTGATATCGACCAGCCGTCTGGTGATGGAAGGACTGCATTGCTCCAGGCAGCAGGCTATCCGAGCGGGTCAAGCAACAGACCTGGAATGTGCCACCCTTCTGTCAAAGCTCTAATAGACAAGGGAGCCAATGTCAAGGCAGTAGGACCTTCTAAAGATATGGGGTCGGAAGAATCGGAGTTACGTTCGAGCGTGCTGCATCACGTCGCTCATAAGAGCCGAGATTTGAATATCATAAAGCTTTTAGTAAAGCGTGGATGCGACCTAAATGAGAAGAGCTCGGACGGCCAAACAGTACTTTTATGTGCTATGAGTGGCAGAACACGTTACCCCGGACTTGACTCTGAGAGCACAAATCGAGCAATTGTCGAATATCTGCTCGACCAGGGAGCGGACCCTTCCTGCCAGGATAATGCTGGTAACTCCCCGCTTTCCTATGCTTTGTCACTCGGGGCCAATATCTTCAAACTGCTTTTCACGAGGAGTGTAGACATGGACGAAAAGAAGCGCTGCTGGTTTTCTCTGCCGCGTCTACTTCAAAGAGATACGGACAAGTTCACACAGTGCCTCGAAATGTTTCTAGCAGAGGGTTTTGATATCGAAACAAGAGATGATGGTGGCTACACTCTTTATCTGTGTTGCTGCCTCAAGGGCCCCCGGGAAAGACTGCGAATTCTGCAAGATCATGGAGCAAATATCAATGCGAAAAATGATAAAGGAAACAACGCTCTGCTTCTTTCTTGTGACCACGCAAGGGATGACTGCGACACGTTAGAACAGCTTATCGCTGAGGGGGTCAATCCTTTCGAAACGAACAACGATAGAAACAATCTTCTCCATCTTGTTGCAAAATCTTATAATGGCAAGAGGGAAAAGTCTGTAAAGTTCGTCCGTCGGCTGATTGACCTGGGCGTTCCACTTAACGCCGTCAATACACAAGGATCTACACCCTTACACCTGTACCAAGAGTGCCACAAGGACCACGGTGGTATCGATAGGAGTAGCTATTGTCACTTCATCGACGTCCTCAACAGTGGTAATGGCCTTGAAGTTGACCTCCTAGACCATGACGGTCTATCACCTCTTCATATTGCAGCTACTAAATCAGAAGCGGAGGTGGCCAAACTGATAGAATGTGGTGCTGATGTACACCTCAGGACTTTAGATTCGCAAAATGCCCTTCACTTGGCATGCCGTGCCCGCAAGCCAAACATCATTGGCCAACTGCTTATGAGAGGGGCCGACGTCGATCAGCAGGATGGTTTTGGCAGAACGCCGCTGCATTACGCCTGCAGCTCCGGAGAAGCAGAATCTGTGATGTGGCTGCTAAAATATGGCGCCTCGCCCCATCTCAAGGCATCTGATGGCTCAACTGTCCTTCATGCATGTGCAGATATCGCTTCGGAACAGGACATGTGGAACATCGGTGGCCGGCGAGCACAATGGTTGCGAAGTTCTCAATCAGATAAGCTCCGACCAGGTAGTTTCGCTAATCGCCCAAGCAAAACCTGGTCCTGGTATGCTTCCAAGAATACCCCTCCCCAAATGACTATTCGGAGACAATTTCCACCGGCTCTTCCACAAATCATTGAATCTCTCATCAGCGTTGGCGTTGACGTCGGGTGTTGTGATAATGACGGGTCAACGGCCCTCGAAATTGCCCTGTTTACAGGATGTATCGGCTTTGCGGAGGTATTCCATCGAGGCGATAAGCTCTTCGAACAAGCTACCAGGAACCTGGAGACCGGTAATTATGATCCGAACCGGGTGGATACGTTGTGGCAGATGATCAGAGCACAGATGCTATTGATGCTACCGACGCCTCGTCCGGAGTTCCAGCACAGAGGTGATCCCACTTTTGAGGTACTCCTCAAGAACCCTGGTATCTCTCTGGGTTTACTATCTACAAGTGACACGATTATGCTCATTGAAAAGAGCTTTGAGGAGGCTCCGCTAAAATTGCCGACATATACACTGCTGCAACGACTCGTGCAGTCTGGTACTCGCCAACAGTTTAACCATCTGGCAGTGCTTGAAGGAGTTCCTAACTTTATCAGCTACTACAGCGGATTCGAAGGTGTCAAAGCAAGGTTCGAGGCGGCCAGGCTCGAGGCGACATTCGACAGAATGCCCATCATGACTGCCCTCGGTATTGCGTGCTCTGAGAGTGAATCAAACTTCTTGACCTTGAAAATCCTTGTTGAGAAATTACGGGTCGATGTCAATGCTCGTTTCGCATGTTGCCCTGGAGAGGTCTCGGACCCGATATCCAAGATAATCCCAGGCGGAACAGCTCTTCATATCCTAGCGTCAGCAAATCATTACTGGCAACTAGAGGCTTTGAAATACCTCGTTGACCATGGCGCCGATGTCAACGCTATCGATGAAAAGGGGGAAACTCCTCTTCACGTTGCTTCTATAGGAATGCAGCACAACAGAACGCACCCAGAAGGCCTATGGAGGTTGGATGCTATGAGAGCTCTCCTTGATGGCGGAGCTGACGCCAATATTCTGAACAACGAAGGTTTGTCTGCCCTTCATAAGGCATCCACGGCACCTGTTATCGTTGAAGAGCTCTTACGCCATGGGGCAGACGCCAGCATTGGTGTCAAGAGCCCCTTATTCATGTGCATTCAAGATCAAAACTTGGAAACAGTTGAATTATTTCTGACGCACGGCTTGAGCCCTGATGCAATCGATGAACAACGCCACAGTCGTGATGTTGATATCGGGCTGAAAAAGTCCCGTTCGGTATATCCTCTTCTTCATACTGCCTTCGCCCAGACAGATCGTACGGGCATTGTTCAAAACCTGGCAGATAGTGTGCCATTACTAGTAGCTCTCATTGAGCACGATGCAGACATCTATGTTCCTTTGAACTCTGACGAGACTTTGATACACTTTCTCTTTGAGTATCCAGAATACGAGGTTTCTGAAGCACTCATGAAAGAGCCTTGTGTATCACGGATTGACTTTGATCGTCGCGATTCCCAGGGCAGAACAGTTCTGATGGCAGCTTGCAATTGGCGCGGAGACCTACCGGGGCACCCAGCCAAGCCCACACGGCTATTTCGATCACCAAAGATAGGACCTCCCTTGGAAATCCTGAGCCTTGAAGCTGATGCTACTTTGGTGGATCTTGCTGGAAAGACCGCGTTGCATCATTTGCTGGATAATCCCGGATTCCCGGACGCGGTTCTTATTGACTTTATCAATCGAGAAGAGGTAGCTCCTACACTATTTCAGAAAGACGGTGAAGGGTACTCGCCACTACATCACGCACTTGGCACCTTGCGCCCAGCAGTTTGCAATACTCTCCTGGCAAAAGGCGCAAACTTGCTGGAGCCGGATCCCCAAGGTCGTACAGCGCTACACTACATCGCTTCACAATGTCTTTTGCAAGAACGAGAAAGAGTGGACACATTGCGGCGGTACTACGACCTGGGTGAAGACTTCTTTGGTAATTGCGTTGCCCTGTGGCAGACATACTTGTCCCAGGGTGGTTCGATCAATATGGCTGACATTGCTGGAGACACCCCGCTACACGCCTACTTGTCGATGCTGGATCCCCAAAGAAACCAGGAAGGATCGAATGTTTGCCACGTCGACCATTATGCAGCATTATTTCCGGAGGACAGCGGTGTTGATGTTTTCGCGGTGAATAAAGCTGGCGAGACGGCATTACATAAAATTTCATCTAGACCACACTCGAGGTTTTTGTTGAAAGGGCATGATGAGGCTTTGTTTATGATGATGATGGACAAGGGACTGGATCCGTTGCAGGAGGATGGGAAGGGGAGAAGTGCGTTGGATGTTGCGAGTGCTTGTGATAAGCATGATATTGTTGGATTGCTGAGTAGAACGTGATTTGAAGTATGTTAAACAATGGCAGATACCAATTCTCAGGCTATATGTTACTTGATCTTGAACCCCGATCCTAAACGTTCAGTGGTGTCATACGCTGCTTTGTTCAATACCAAGTTTGAAACTCGCGTTTTACAGTTGGACCTTGACCACCTGTCCACCAGATAAACCTTCACCCTTCAGCCGTAACAACATACAGAGCCTTTTCATCCTTACTCAAGGCCACAGCTGTAGGTAGGTCCAGCGAGCAGTCCCTCAGACAAAACGGTCATCTTCCCCGCAGGCGTAACCTTGACCAACTTGTCCATCCAGCAGGCAACATATGCTTTTCCCCTCTTATCGATCACAAAGTCATCAGGCGCGAACCCTGACTCAAATGTATAGACAACCTCATACTTCCCGATCGCGGTTCCCTGATTATCAATCTCGACGCGGTTCAAAGTCTGACGAGCCGTGTTGGTGAAGTAAGGGTGGTTATGAAAGAATTTCAGCGTTGACGCCGATAGGAAACGCTCCAATCGCCACCGGGTCAAGTTCTCTATCCTTGATGGCCACGTCAACATGACCAGTCTTTGTACTGATTCGTAGAATCTCGTCTCGGAAGGATCGGCGCCGAGGATGATGTGGTTTGCATGTGGCAGAGTTGTTATCCCGTTGACAGGACCATACTTAGATTTCTCAAAGACGGTGCGTACAATACCCTTTTACCTGCCACCGTTAAAGTCGAGAACTGAAAGTTTATAGTGTTGTTATGTACGGTATCCGTATAGTTCCATCCGGCGACGGCGAAGATATCCTGGCCAATTGGTGTGATACTAAAGAGGCTGTTAACCCCATAATTTTAAGCAATCACTTCAGGCTTGTGAAGATAGTCGTGGGGGATGAAGGAGTAGATCTTGGCACCTCCAATTGTGGTGAGTAGCAGTTCTTCGTTGGGTCTTGTGGCAACGTTGTCAATCCAGTCTGGGATCTGGACTAATTCGTTTACGTTGAGATAATGGCTGTGGCTCTGATTGGTGTGAGCAGTGATGCCAACGATGCTGGGAAGATAGCTGCAAGTGTATAACGCATGATGAACGATGAATCGAGTGAATCTTTAATCAACTGAGGGATCTTGTATGTTGAGTTGATGAAGGTTTTGTTATAAATGGGATTGCGATCCTTATTTATTGCACTCATTACTAATTAAATAGGCCTTTCCGAGAAAAGAAGCTTATATATCATCTTGGACATCTTCTTTAGTCAGTGGCCTTTTCGCGTATCCCTACTTTTCGCCGCCAAGTTGCATTTATTTCATCACTGACAGATCTTAAACTCTACTTGTTACCGATGTGAATCTGCGGGAATAGGCCGGAGATAATGATCTCTGGCCGATCTATGCTGTGCAGGACATCCGAAATCCGGTGCGAGTCCCTCGTTGTAAGGCAAAGGGGATCTTGCAACCCAAGCGACCGAGGGACAATCTATTGGTCATGGCTGGTCAAAGTGGCAGAGATTGCCACCCAAACAAACATTGCACAGTGGGAGAAACAGAGACACCAAAGCTCTGTCGCTATTTAAAACTTAGGATCGGGACACAAATCTTTAGGTTCGTTTAGATAATCTCTACACTAAACATTTCTATAAACCTCCTCTAATGTCTCGATTTATTGTCACCTCCCTCTACCTGGCCAGCTCGAATATACTACACTTTTTCGGCAAGCCTAGCCGCATCCGCCGCACCAAGAGGTATTATACTACTCCTTTTTGGTAGTCCAGTGGGTGGAAGAGTGGGAAGGAAAACGCGAAAAAGAAATGCCGGAACGGGAGGAGGGGAAATTCGACCGTGATTTGCAGACGTGGTGATGAATAAGATCAAACAGTCAAAGACCAAGCTTGGATGTAGACGGAGGTGGGTCGGGCCCTGTTTCGAGGAAGCAAGCTATATATTAGGCGAATCTTCCTATATAAAGCTATCTAGCAATTTCCTTCTTCGCAAAGAACTAGCATGGGGATCTCAATGTCATTATCGTCCTTCTCATCTTTGATCCACTATGTCTCTCTTCCTAGATCGTGCTGGTCTTAGCTTCACAGAAAATATGACTTCTGCTACTAATCCAGAACACCACGTAGAGGTGCCAGCACATCGTTCTGGTGCCTCCACCAGGTCATTACTGACCACAGCTTCGCAGGCATCTCCACATGCAGAATGAAGAAGAAGAAGAAAGGTTCAATGGGTTACCCCCAAAGAAGAAGAAGAAGAAGAAGAAGAGGGTGGTTCAAAGGCTTATCGCCAGTGAAGGGTGTAGAGGCGGAGGCGGAGGCGGAGGCATGAGAAGAGTTGAAAATGTCCACGGCCGAGAATCAGGTCGAGCAGGCGATGTTATTAAGTGATGCTGTGTTGAACGTATTATGACTGCATCCTGGCACGAGCAGCATCAAGCGATTGTTTGACAAGAGGTTGACGCAAGGTTCCGGTCCATTGCTTGCGTGAGAGTTTGTCATCTTGGAAGAAAGGAAGATCCTGCAATAATGGCAATCAGTATACTGTGTCTCACGTCGTATAGAAACATCAGACTTACGGCAAGCCATTCTGGCTTCACCTCTGTTGCGGTGTTCAGGAACGATTTTCTGACGTGAACAGCCCTATCATACACAACCCATTCATACTTCATCGTGACTAGAACACTGTCAGCCGAGAGAAGGGCTGGGAAATTGTCGTGGACCGTCATGTAAACATCATCGCTTTTGTGGAACGCGATATTGTGGACCATGCCCCTGGCCAGAGCCTTTGCGATATTGGTCTCGTATTCATCGTTGTATAATCCACCGCTGAGAGGTTTTTTGACAATGTGTTGGACCGTATCTCGCAGTCTTTTGCCAATTCTAAGGACTTCTTCCATCACACTGGCGTCAAGGAAGGCCTCCAAGCACCACTGCTCAAGGATCGATGGTTCCATAGTCTTTTTGACGCTAACATACGCATGCAGAGCATTCAGTTGGGTGACATGATCCGAAGTTGGGCAGGAAAATCGAGTTTTTGCTATATCAGCAACAGTTCTTAATTTCCAAGGACGTAGGAACATCGAGCTCTGAGTGCTTGCAACTGCGGCAAGGGTGATCATGTCGGTACAGCATCCAAGCTTCTGCCCTTCTGCTATGACGTTCCACCACATGGGGTGTACGGGAAGTCGAGCCGCACGGGAACCTGTATCATTGATTGCACCATGGTCATTGATATACCCCCTTTGACATGATTAGTACATTCCACCTGAGATAGAGTACAGCAAACTTACATCACCTTGAGATCATGAATAGCCCGTAGAAAGACTTCCGTGTCCGGAGGGTTGACAAAGTTGACCTTCAGCACATCACGCTTCTTAGCCATCAGTTGCAAAAGCTCCGTGGTGAACGAGGTAGACAGTATTCCCGGCTGTATATCTGGAGCGAAGTCCTCCAGGAACGTCTGTTCAGTATACAGGCGGAAGCACATCCCCGGCTTTGTTCGACCCACTAGACCAGCTCGCTGCCTCGCAGAGGCTTGAGTGATGCAAGAGATCACGAGAGTCTCTATATCTCCTCTGGGATTGTACCCGGACTTCATCTCAAGGCCTGTATCTACATAAAGGTTAGTATGTACATCAATCCTTGGGACGGGGATGGCAGTTATCACTTACCGATGACATAAACAAGCCCATCGATGGTCAAGCTGGTTTCGGCAAAACTGGTTGTCACGACACATTTGCGGATTGCACTAGCTAATGAAGACGTAGCCTCCAGCTGCTTCGCATGAGCGAGCGTCGAATAGAGAGGCAACGCTACCAGCTTGCCTTCAAGCGCCTTGTTGAGTTGAAGACAACACATCTCCACTTCTTTGACAGTGGGAACAAAAAGAAGAATGTTACCGGCAGGCATGTGGTTGGTAATATGCCGTACAAAATGTAGAGAAAGGGAATGCCAGTGACGAGTTGGCTTTGAGAGATAGTGGACCCTGATAGGATACTCTTGGGTATCTTCGAGGATTCTAGCCTGTTCGGCGGTGGTCTGGTTGGGGATGAGGGAGTAATACCCACCACTCAGCCTAGATGCTACTCTCTCGATTGCGCTTGTGATAATTATCCCATTTCGACGCCATCGTCTTACTCTGTCGTACGTACGAATATGTGGCGAATAACGCCACATGCGAAGAGCATCAGTCAAAAGTTTGGTTTCGTTCAGAGCTCAATAGTGGTAACTTGTAAGTTGACACTAATATTAATCCCTTTGTAACCTGTAACAATTTGATTTTTTGTGGGAAATTCTGCCTTGACACCCGACATCTTCTAAAACACCTACAAACGCCCAATCAGCATGATGGGGACATGACGGCGCACAAGTCCACTGTCTCCACTGGTGGATCAGAACCCTTTACAGATGCAGGTAGGTAACAATAAATAGTCACTCTCCTAGGGACTTACAGAAATGTCTGGTCAGATAATTCTCTAAAGCCCACCTAAAAGTTTTGATCCCTATCCTAATTCTTATAGCGAAAGAGCTTTGGTGTTATTGTCAACCACTGAGGTGCAAACCCACCTTATGCATACCCCCGCCAAAAGATCCGCGCCGGTGCATGAGTCCACTTGCTTTTTTGGGCACGTCGCTTCTCTCTCATTTGTGTGTCTTGATTTTTAGGCTTTTGTTTATACCACGGTTACAGGATTATGAGTCAAAGTGGAACGGACAAGAAATAACACAAGTCAGTCCGTATCCGGATCATGAGTTCCAGCATGAGATTTGATTAGTCGGTGTTGGCCTAAACTGAAAAGGTCCTTGTTTACTATCAAAAAGATCACTGTCGGAGAAGTCACCTTAGCGCGTCTTCGGAACAATAAGCCATTGGTGTAGAGAAAGCTATGAGGTACCTCCGACAAAAAGATGCAGTACACCATGGTTGTCTCCTTACGGATTCTATGATGCGACGATGTGTATGGCCATTTCGTTGAACAACCTCTCGAAACGACGTACCATTGCGACTAATAGCGCATCTGCAGGGTGTCTTCTCATTGAGAAGGCTCCTCCAAACAGCTTCGTTTAACCCCAACGCGTCTTTACCCTGGCAGTTCCGATCTGTTCCCTTGGTGACACTGACGCATGGCTCTATTGTCTCTTGTAATTAAGGCACTTTACGGTGTGCAGCATACGCAGTAGGCCATTTCCCACTTACATCTACTCACAACTCACTCTGACAGCTTCGTCAGGACTTTGGCAACGGCAACGCCTAGACTCAAACTCGATATGAACGTCACTCAATATAGAGAAGGGAATATAGATACAGGCTTAGGGGCAAAATGTTTGATTGTTAGACTAAATAGAAGTTTACCATGAGGCATCTCGTACTGCATCTTGTCGTCTGTTGCCAATGCTGTCGATACGCTCTGCATTGGACTAGAGCCGTGTTTCTCGATGGTCTTTACTCCATGTCCAAGAAACCGATGGTTTGCATTGATTAGGCGCGGTTTCTGTTGTTTGCTTTCGGAAGCTGAACGATGTGGCTGATTAGAGCCTAACACACTTGCAGTTCGATCAGACAGCTGTGATTGATAAAGAACCCACAGCTAGGTATCGTGCATGGTACCTCGCGTACAACGGGGCACGCCGGTATAGCGCCGAGAAAGTCCACGGACTTTAGCTTGGGTTTCGGCGAAAAATGCACAGAAAAGACACGAAACGGGGTTCTTGCCTCGGCTCTCGCGTTTCTGAGATCTACAGAACGGTTATATCTTAGTTTAAGTTTATATAGTTTAGACTAATGCATAAAGGATATATCAAAGAGTTAGAGTCCTGTATAGTCGCTACAATACAGAAAGTAAGGTAGCCCCCTCGGCTGCCGCGGGGTCAGCCTGGTGCCTGACGCCACGCTGGAAATTCCCTCTCTCTCTATGCCTCTCTCTTTTCTTCGGACAGCTGTCGTGGGCGTCTTCCATCTGCATCTGTCCTATCCATCAATTCTTTCCCCCTACCTTTAGTAGTGTTGCTATCATATCGTCTTAGGCCTTAATTCTTTCATCCGCTGTGACTCTCCAGTATATTAACCGATAATTACCACAAGACGCTCGATGTACAGCCGTTTCTTTCTTGCGGTTTAGTAGAGTAGGGTCAGCGCCGTAGTCCAGTAGAACCGACACAGCGTTAACATAATGTAGGATCTCGGCTACAAGATGCAGTGGTGTGTTTCCATCGCTGTCGACATCCGAAGCCTTTGCACCGTGGGCGAGCAATATAGATATAGTGGATGTATCCATAAGAGGAGCATACTCGTCAGTCGTCTCGTAGCGCGGTTCGATACCATCGCGTTTGGAGTTAAACTTTCAACTCTCTTCACTGGTGAACTCTTATCACATCATCCAAGTTGACCGCTGGTCAAGGATGAAAATTGACAATACCTGCAGAGACGATATTGGCTTTGGCAGCATGCATAGTTATCCCAACAAATCGTGTCATTAACCGGCCGTAAAGGATAGCCTTATGGCAACAGTTCTTCTGGTGCGTCTTACCCATAATCGATGTTAGCGCAGCTTGCCCAAGGGCTGTCTACAGTCTCAAACAACCCACTTATCTTATCGCATCTTCATTCTATACACACGTCGCCTTCTCTATCATCCATCACCAAGGTGTCCGTGTTTATAGATAGGCGTTCTTGCTTTCACTGCCAGCATTCCATATCTTGTCACCCTTCAACCATCTTCATGTCAGAGTGTTTGATCGAATCGAGTTCCATACACATACTTGTCATCGAACCCCGATTGCTGTGAGCTCGCTACCCACTGGGTACTTGGGTAGTCTGAAATCCAAAGGCTCTTCTCGTCAGGCCGCGATATGTGGTGCATCGATCCTGTCCTTGATCAAGTTCCCGCTGCACCAGAGGAACTTGAATGAAAGATTGACGAGAAAATGGTTACTGACGGAGTAGTCTCTTTTCCTATTAACGAAGGGAATATAGAACAAAAAGCTATAGGTTGGTACTACCCTCAACCTTCTCGACAGTCAGTAGGCGTCGCTCATAGGCCTATCTGTAAATTAAATGACGATTCCTTTGGGAATTAATTACCGATCGCAAGCACTCAGGAGTCAACAATGACCTTTACCCACGAACTGAGCAGGGTTAGATGATGGATTGTATTCTTCTTTCCCTCCCCGCTCATAACCCAACCTGTCAGACCTTTTAGACTGCGCGTGCAGAAAAGGGCAAAATGACACCAGACACCAGACACCAGACAGAGGACCACCTTCCAGGATTCACAAACGAGATTGTAAGCACCTGCATTTTCTTGCTTAAAGGAGCGTCATTAGGCATCTTCTCTCTTTCCTCAATATGCACTTGCCCTCGCTAGCATGCGTGACACCTGTGTCATGTTCCTCTCCAACTTAGGGACAGCTCTTCTCGTCAACAACAACACCAACATCTCACACCAGCATTAACTCATCCTTTTTGCATCCCTTCGACTCGTTGACCATATTTTGCATCCTCAATTCATTGCTTTTATCATTCGATAACGCACGCCTGTCAAACATTACATCATGGATAATGAGGACTCTGCCAATACGCATTCAGAGTTTAACGCATTCCTCGACGGAGAGATGTCCTTGGATGAAATTGTCCCTGAGACGAACCCAGCTATGGCGTCCCAACTGCAAGGCTCTGAGATGCTTAGCGTTACCGGAGAACCACTTCATGCCCCTTCAGGAGAGGCCGTTCCCCTTCCGTCGGGTTCCGCTACGTCTTCGAACCAAGAGGCGACGGTTCCCAACCCCGCAACGCAGTCAAATAAGGCACCTGTAGTAGTGATGGACTGGTCATTCCATCAGACCCCTCGCATGCTCAACGATGCTGGGGTTCCGTTTCCCGCTGTCCCACAAGAGCTTGGTTTGCCGCCGAGCGCTTTCAACTCAACATCTTTCCAACATGCTACCGACTCTCAGGCTAGCTCGACTCGTTCTTCCGCTACTCTCAACATACCACAGATCCAGGTGCAAGATTTCACTGATGGTGGGCCTGAAGCGCCGCTTTCAACAAACCCGCCTTTACCTTCGAATTCATTTACCGCAAACCTTCCGTTACCCTCGCCCGGTCCCAGCATTCCCCGTACCACCACGGCCAGCCGGGTTGATGAAATACTCCGGCTCCAACATAATGTCGCGGAGACGGAAGCCAAGTTACGGTTTTCCGGCACAAGGAGACACTTCTGCCAGCTGTGGATCGACCACCATCGGGATAACTTATCCCGGCTAAGAGGAATAGACCCCCAGGGTCCCACGTATTGGGAAGAGGCCCGTACGGCAACGCCTAGAAGGCGCTTGGAGCTGGCCAAGTTGCCTTCCATTCCCCAAGCGTAGGACGTGCCACGCGGGGTGGTGGCAAAATGGGAACAAGAATTAAAATTCCTGGAGACAAAACTACTTGAAGGACACCAGGCCATATTTGATGTCACGCAACAGCTTGAGGACCTCAGGACACGCCTGGCAGAGAGACGTCAGGAACTTTTAGATAGAAATAAGGAGGTGAGCCACGACTAATGATTCCAGGTGGCGATAGTGTAGTGTGGTTCGAGGTCCCATCTCGCCACCGACGCTAACGCGTCAGAGTGTAAGGAACACTTCAAAGTCTAGACAGTACCAGTAGCCAATGAATATTTAGACAAGCGCAAAAGCGCATCCACATGGCTTTCGTGAGGATAAAATGCTCGGAGTCACTCATGCTATAGAAGTACGTTGGACTGCAATAGGCATTTCGGATGCCTGGGTTTTCCACCCTGACCACGGGACTTCCATGCGCATTATTCCTCAAAGACTTCGCCCGCAGTAGCTCTACATCTTGGTTCGACTGGTCACACGTGAAGAGCATGCCCTTCATGACGCTGGCCATGTCAGGGGCCGTTGGAGCATTCTCCTTGTTTGTATCGCCGTTCTTTTTACCCGTCTTTGCCAGATCCGGTGGTCTCTCTGCTTTAACGGGTGAAAGATAGTAGGCTTTGGTGCATCAACTGCTGTTGGAAGATTCGCTGGTGGTTGGGTATGTGACTGAATCCGTGCTTTCAAAGGACTAGCTTTGGCAGCTTTATCCCACAGCGTGTCTAGACTAGCTATCTGGCCCGTCAGCTCATCGTTACCTTCACTTTTCGTCTTCGCCATTGTCAAAGGTGTACGAAGAGAGGCTTCTTTGTTGAATTGCCGACAGCTATGGTCATACTTGCACCAGGATCTGCGGCGGCATCTGTCGACTTAATGGCCTATTTCTGGGCTCCCGGTTATCTGATGGGGGCACCTATCGCTGGTCTGATGATCGACTCACAACATACACCAGAAGCATCTTCCATCGAGCATTACAGAGAGGCTATTCTCAAAAGAAGTGCAGGTTTAGAGAAACATAGTTGTCATTGATTATTGAAAAAGCGGTTACTATGCCAATGGTAGTGGTCATGATAACGTGTGTCTTGCCCCAGAAGCACTTGTATCTGTAGATGTATGCCAAGTAGCGAGGAGCAATGAACGACGAATTTTGAGCCATCTGACTTGAGCCCTCGACCTTTCTAATTGCAGCTCTTCATTTCCTATGTAAATAGAGTAATAACAAGACATTGAAGTTTAGCGCGCTAATAGTACAATGAGCAAAGTGCGATGTGATATCTGCTAAAGGAAGAGGAGGGTATAGCAGACCCGCAAGTCAGGGAACATTTTCATTACTCCTCATCTCCTATGCCTAAATGCAATGTATCGCTTGTAACTAGTAATCCTATTTCAATCCTTTTATCCTGCCAAGAGGAACCGACTGAAGTGTTAATTTACGCAGTGATATTCATCCCCCCGAGGTATTAGCAGCCTTACATCGAGATTGGGAACGCTTCGATCTCTAGGTTAGCTGTGCATGCTTAAGAATTATTTAGTTTAAACTTATCTTTCAGACCTATTAGGTTATAAATAAGAACAACACATAGTATATAACTCAGAACGCATCCAGTTACCTGCCTTATATACTAGTGTTTCAACTGTAACTTAACTTCTAGGACGCATCTATCCTAACTTGATAACATTAATATAAATATCACTTTATGCTATATTGGATTAGAGTATTGTATGAAATAACCGTTGAGATGCAATTGCCTTCCCGATCAGGATATCGACTTCCGCGCAACTGCTTCTATGATACCAATGCAGGACGGTCACCGAGACTGTGATGAATGGGGATATTCCTTACCGGACCAAGTCTTTCGACGCAAGGCTGTTCAATGTTATCATGATTCAAGGAGGTAGAGATAGAACGAATACCTATACAAGTCACGAACACTCTGCCTTTCATTCACCTTTCTATTAACCCATAATCACTTCTCTACTACAACCTAACAAAAGCCACATCTGCCTACCCTCCATTGCCTTTTCAAAATGCACTACGCCACTGTTCTCGCTGCTCTTTCCTTCAGCATTGGCGCCCACGCTTGGGCCTAATCTGGGAACGGCGAATGGATTGCAAACAATAGAAATTATTACGGTTTCAAAGACGCCAGTAAGTTATCTCATGATTCTGGATTTTCGTAAAAAGGACAGGCTGACACGTTGGACAGCTGCTGCATTTGAGGCATGCACCTACAGGAACACGAATGACTTGGTCCCTGTTGGCGGTGGTTGTCGTTTTTGGACTAATGGCTAAGGCGATATTCACTCTGGCAGTAAGTGCTGTTCCACTCTACTTAGCACAAGGATCCAAGCTGCTAACTATTAATTCTAGTATGCCAGGATATAGCAGGTCATACTGGAACTGTGCGCCATTGCCTATAAACGCATTCTTTGCGGCGGTATATATATGTAGGAAGCACAAGTATTATACCCTAAACGTAGCCGCAGGAAATCCCCAGACTACCTCAATATATTACAGATCAATAAATAATAATATATCTATAGATAGAGACACTTATTATTGCAAATATTATAACTCGATCAGTTTCTGACTTAACAAACAGCTTAGTTAATTAGAAGACTGTAGATTATTTAAACGAGGGTATCCCCTGTGCTTCAATAAATTATTTTATGAATGAAACGGTCAAGACTCGGCAGATGGTTAGCTAGTCTAGCGTCTAACGGTAGATAATCTTGCAACCCCAGATTACCAGTTCAATGCACATGACGTAGACAGCGCTAGCCAGGAATGGTGAGACTGGGCGATTGTCACCCTTATTAAGGACGGTATGATGTGAGACCCAATTACTAGACTTACCTCAAGGTTAAACCCATCTGCCTCTTCGTCCCAGAACGGAAAATAAACGCTCTCGCCATCACCATTGCCCAATCTTACCTGAACGAGAGGACATGGACGTCATTCTCTGTTGTACAATTGTTGTTTAGAGTATATCAACTAGCCCCTTTTTCACGATGGTGCGTTAGTGCTCACGCCGGCTTATCCGAGCGAGCGGGCTGAGCGCTCGGCAAGCAGCATTAGCTGAAAGTCAATCCAACAAACAATATAACTGAGACAATATGCTATATCTATATTAAACGAGCCTACTCGCAAGTTTTCTCCTTTCCTTTGTTACTGACACTACTTCTTCCAAATGTTGTTCCAATCTCTCGCCCTGTTGTCCCTGCTGGCGGGAGCAGTGGCCAAGTGCAAGATACATGACGAGGCCTTCACCCCTGACTATGTATTAGAAGCGACTTTCGACGATATAAAGATTAATTGCAAATCGCGGCCGTCTGTCACCTTTAACGGCACGTTTCCAGGACCAACTCTTTACCTTAGAGAGGAACGAACGACATGGATTCGGGTTTACAATCGAATGCCAGACAATAACGTCACAGTCGTAAGCTTATATATATAAATTGTACTAGGGCTCTAAGCTGACGATGGCAGCACTGGCATGGTCTGAGTCAGAGAGCCGCACCTTTTTCTGATGGCACTCCTCTTGTCAGCCAATGGCCCATACCAGCCGGACACTTCTTCGACTACGAAATTCGACCAGAAGGAGGCGACGCAGGATCTTATTTCTATCACTCGCACGTGGGCTTTCAAAGCTTGACCGCTCATGGAGTTTTGATTGTCCAAGACGCCGATCAACCACAATACGACTACGATGGAGATATTCCCATGATCGTGGGCGATAACTATGCCGCTGAGGATGCGGTAATTGAAAAAGGACTGCTGGGGGATCCGTTCAAGTGGTCAGGGGAGCCTCAGGCCATTACCTTACAGGGCAACAGCGGCAACAAGAGTTTCTATGAAGCGCCTGACTCAAGCTGTACGCCTCATGTGATTGAAGTTGATCCAGGCAAGGTTTACCGTCTCCGCTTCATCAGCGCCACGGCGTTGTCTATGATCAAGCTTGGGATTGAAGATCACGAAAACCTCACTGTAATTGAGGCAGATGGATCATATACCAAACCTGCCAACATCAATCATGTTCAGGTCTCTTCTGGTCAGCGCTACAGTTACCTTATGCCGACCAAGTCCTCGGAACAAGTTTGCGAAGGAGATAAGTCACAATTTTGGATCCGTTACGAAAGCCGCGACCGACCGCAAATAATCAGCGGCTACGCTTTGCTCAAGTATCGTTGTAACAAAGCTCAACATCTTCCAAAGTCTCTCCCTACGGTCTCGCCTCTCCAACTATCCAACAAGACTAATGACTACCTCGAATATGCATTGGAAGGTTTATCTGAAAAGAATAATCGAGCATTTCCTCGGTTATCCGACGTCACAAGGACTGTCACGATTCAAATCAATCAAATTCTTACCACTGGTGCATATGAGAATGGAACATTGAACGGCACATTAGCCTGGGCGTAAGTAGTCTATGGCAGCGCTTTAAGATACACTTTGCTAACGGCACTGACTAGCCAAAACGGTCTTCCATGGAAAGAAAGCGTTCAAGCTGAGCATCATCAAGTACCATATCTCATACAGGTTTACGAGAATGGCAAGACTCCGAATTACACTGCCGCCCTGAACCACGGTGGCTTTGATCCGCAGACGAAAGCGTTTCCTGCCACGATCGGCGAAGTTCTAGACATTGTCTGGGAGAACAACAATGGTCCTACGGGCGGCTGGGACTTCCATCCCATGCATGTTCACGGATACCATGTGTACGATCTAGGGTCAGGCAATGGTACCTACAATGCCACCGTGAACGAAGCGCATTTCGAAAATTTCACGCCTGTTCTTCGCGATACTACAAACCTCTACAGGTATGCAGTCAAGGGTGTTCCCCATCACACGGCAGGATGGAGAGCTTGGAGGATTCGTATCACCGAGGAGAACATCGGTGCTTGGATGATGCATTGTCATATCGGGCAACATCAGGTTATGGGTATGGCCACCGTGTGGGTGTTTGGTGATGCAGATGATATTCGTGCCAAGTTCCCTGCTTTGCCGTATACGCAGGGATATCTCGAGTTTGGCGGAAGTGCATACGGTAGTGAAGATGATCCGCCTCGGGTGAATCATTATTATAGTAGTGGCAATAGCTAGGAGACGGGGGTGGATCGAATCTTAGACATCGGACTTTGGGAATCCAGGTAGCGGTCCGAGTACTATGCGGTAGCGGGTCTCCTCGAGTTATATGTTTTAGTACCTTGTTTCATCCATGATGAGAGCAGGTTTAAGTTTACCACTGAAGTAGATATTTCAAAATATACCATTGCACTAGATACAGTTGAACGCTAGATAGTTGAAGATTCCCAGACTTTGTCAGCTACTCTAGCCCCAACGAGCTGATGGATCCTCCTCCCAGGATGGGCCGGGTCGGCGAATAGCTTTGGCTAGTTAATAAACGTATGGCAGTTCGTGACGGGAATGACTTACACAGCTTTTGCCTTTGGGGTCAATACAAGTTGAGTTTTTTGCCCCCAAAGATTTAGGATAGAGAAAAGCTTGGTAGAATATATCCCATACTTCTATATATTCAACCTTTGCGTCGTGGTGGGCTTGCCGGAACTGCACGGTATTTTGCCTAAGGAACCAATTCCAAAGGTTTATAGCATACAATAGCTTTTCATGTCTATTATTCTTACTATCGCATTTCTTCGCCTGATGTGACGGCAACAATTCAAAAGCTGACCCAATGTTAGCGTCCTTCTGGTGATACAGGGAGAGGAAAAGCACTTACGCGGCATCTCAAGAAAGACAAAATATCGAATCCCCATATCATAGAGAATCTCACTCAGCTCGAATGCGTCGGTTTGCCGCCTCTATCAGAATGTCTAGCCCGTCTAGACCCTGTCTGCTGAACGCCAGACTCAGGTCATTGAGGCCAAACCAAATCGTTGCAACAGTGTTTTCCGCGTTCCAGGCGGCGTAATCAGGACGATGGCCGATGGTGTCGTTGAAATGGATGATCTGATTCGCAAAGGTAAACCTTTTCGGTTTTCGCGGTGGTATTATTTCCGCATCCACCACTGAACCCGACCGTGCAAAGATATATGCCAGAGTAAGCGTGGTATTAAACTCAGTAGCCATGTACATGACCCAATTTTTGCCGCCAGATGATGTTATTCCTGGGAACTTCGGATTTCCGATTGGATTCTCTGCTCTTGGGCCTTCTAGTAGTTCGCCGTGTGGTCGACCTTTCCTCTCCATAGCGTCCATTTCGGGACCGGTTTTGATGTATGTCGAGTTCATCTTGAAGCAAGCGTTGCGCTTTCAGGCTAGTAATGTTGACCAATGTCTCGCTATCTCTCTAAAGCTAAAACCTCTAGCATTATGTCCAAGCAAGGGGTATTGAGGGGAACAACTGTCTCAAAAGGTGTCTTGGGGAGACAAGCTTCGGAAATCCAGTAAATACTTGGAACCAGTAACATGTTAACCCCTTGCAAACCACACATTGACATTTAACCTTGAGATCCTGTCAGCAACTGGAATGGTTAAAGGGGGATAAGCTAGGGATACGCAGTCTAACGATTGAAGCTTAACTTGATCTCGAATTAAGAATGGAAATAGGGCGCCGTTGTCATGGAGAGTTATACTAACCCTTGTAGCAATGCCATGATTGATGGTGGCGCTGGTAGGACGCCCAATGACTGCATGTATTGATCTGCAGGGAGAAGAAGTTTCATACCAAACTCCTACGGACGTTGGATAATTGTGTCACTTACCTGGGATGTGCGCAAAGTTAAGAATAACACTGAAATGAAAATTCAGGAGTCATACTTTATTCCTGTAATAACGTGACTTTTGCTGTCTAACCGAAATGACAGTGCGCTTCGTCCGTCGTGAATGATTGAGGCGGGTATACAGTTGGTTTGGAACTGTCTAATCGATTACAGCTACTCAAGAGCTGAACGAAGACAATATAACGCACCAAGCGGCCCGGGACCATGTCTTTGGCAACTTTGGTCCTGGAATTCGGGAACTTGTAGATACGTGCCCAAAAGGGACACTGGAATGAGCTCAGGGCCACTCACAGTGTCGAAGCCACACTCTATGTTGCGATATGCAGCATCACCGACAGCACTTCGGTACTGTCTTTGTTCCAGCACAATTACCTGCCTTGTCTAGTGTAACGAGGGAAGAGCGGTTGTACGATAAGGCTCATTCCAGCTACGTATAGTCCTTGGCCCTTGAGGAACACTTGCATTGTATAACATTTCCTATATACTTTGTTTTACCACCCGCTAGCCCTTACCCAAACATCAACAATCTCTGCTGCCTCGCCTTGAGACGAATCAACGACAAGATACCATCCATACAAAGCCCCAGTAACACAAGCATGGTTCGGAAATATCACGACGTTATTTCCAACCTCTAGGGGCACATGTGGCAATGCAGAAGTGTCCTCACCCTCTCCATGCTCCCAAGCCACTATGGAGTGCTCCTGACTAATCCTGTCAACAATCAATCGCCTCTTGTCGTTCGCCTCAGCCTTATAAGAAGTCTGACTCACGACGCCCCAGCCTGAGTAAGCAGCACAAGGCTCGCGACCTAAACCCAGCGTACCAACAGCGACTAGCGCTTCCGGCTGCTCTCGTTCATTGTTGTTATACACGCTGCACACTTCTGCAATAACTGAAATAGCAATCTCGTCTTCGTAAGAGCCTAAGTGCCGTCTTGAGTTGGTTGAAACTTGCTGCATGTCGAGAATGGAGTATACGCCAGCGTGAAGCTCAAGCTCGGTCTTTAAGCCTCCGGGTTGACCAGTGGTAACTGTTTTGATGGTCTTGCGCAATGACTCGGCAGCAGGTGATAAGTCTCCCTGAGCAGTGACTAGGTTTTCAGCGGCCGTGACTTGAGGGGAAGCACCGACACTAATGACAAGTCCCTTGTCCTTGGCGAATAAATGCGCTTGGGCATTGACTGCATCGAGACACCCTTGAATCTCACTCTCCAAATTTGCCATGGCTTGTTCAGCAGTCGAATCTTTGTAGCTAAGACTGCTATGCGAGTAAAGTCCTAGCAGCTCAGCCTCCCCACTCGCTTCAAGTTGAGCAAGGGCTTCTATCAAGCCATTCTTGTTCAATGAAGACGGCGGTAGTCCTGCGCGATGGTATCCCGTGTCAACCTTCAGAAATACCCTAGCAGGAAATTTGGCATGCTGGGAAAAGGCTTTGACGGATTGGAGCTGCGATGGGTGATCAATTAACACAGAGATACTGCCTGGCCCCAACTCTGTGCCGAGAGCTGCTAAGCGTGGGATTTGGGAGCGCGGAAGCGGTAAGCCATAGAGTACATCGAGCCGACGACCTGCATCTCTGTATTCTTTGAGCAGGGGTAGAAGATGGTCAATCTCAGCTAGAGTGGAAACGATGAGCTTGACGTCACTGCCGTCTTGTCCGAATTGAAGACGAGCGGCTTCTATCGTCTAGAAAGAGTTAGCGTTGGGGCTCTAAAAATGTCCGAAAGACCGACCTTGTGAGTCTTGATGTGAGCACGGAAACCAAGTCCAAGCGCATCAACTGCTTCCAGCATAGATTGACAGTGACGTTGTATTTTAGCTTTGTCGAGAATAACGGCTGGTTTGGGAATGTCGTGAATAGTTTTGCCGACGTAAAATTTTCGTAGCTCTTCAATTGAAGGAGCTTGTCTTTGAGGAACAGCCATGTTGGGATAGGTGAGTTCTGGTGAGGTAGTCTTATATTAGTTAAGTGCATTGTTGGTGTTGACGTGGTTGGCGCTTATTTATTTTAATTGTGGCGGACTGTTAATTGTCCGCTATCTGGGCACTACTAAGTCAGACGGACTAGAGAATCTCCCGCAAGACGTCAACCCAATGATAACAATGCGATAACGATAAGATAAGGCAGTAGCGATAACAAATGGGCAATTGTGAACAAGTTTTAATTACGTGCAATTACAGGCTGTGGGAATGTATTATTCATTTAACGAGTACACATGAAACTGTAACCTTCGATCTGGGAACTGCAGAGAATATCTCTTGACGCCTTCAACAACATAATATATCTGGAAATCGAGAAGAGTTTATATAGGCCGTAGGGAACAAAGATTAGCAGCACTATAGGTTAGAGAGCAGTGCCGTCTCCATCGAAACCTCTGACAGGGCAAACTACTCTACACTGATCTCCGAGGCTTGGTATTGACTCAAGAAGTCCTTGGGAAGCCTCATACTAGAAAGTCCAATATGCTCTTGTGAGCCATGTATATCATTCTCCATGAAACCACCAGCCGACTTCTTTGTGCCCATTCTTATTCTAGGTATCGTCACCTTGAAGGATAAGGCCGGATCAAAGAAGCCGATCCAGATGATGTCCTCCTCGTCGATCCCAATGGCCTTGGCGACGTTACTGGGTGGCAGAATACCAGAGGCTTTGACCGTACCGTAGTTCATCTTTGATGAGAATATGGCGTCTATAGTGATTTCGTAGGGACCAGCGTTTTTCGAACGGAGTACACGACAGAGCTCTGATAGTGTCTGAGGATCCTGGACGGTTTGATCTGGGGTAATGGGGCACCGTGCAGCATCTTGCGGCGGAGTTTCAACGTCAGCTGCTACTTGAGGTGGACTTCTCTTTCCTGGCTCCGAAGATCCGTTGCCAATTTTAGTCATGCTGCCTCGCAACAGTGGCCCTTCAAGTGCATGGGACTTGCCGTTACCAATAGGAAACAGCCGCTGCTCGTCGGTCTCCAAGTCCATCAGGTGGTAAAGAGAGAACTCGGCGCAAGGACCTAGCTCAACCTCCATAAGACCACCAAGGCCGAAACCGAAATTACCTGCTGTTGCCTTCTGTCCTGGATACGGCGCGTGCTGTATGTGTTAGTCCTGTCAGAGACTTGCATCAAGAGACTTACGATCATGGCAACTCGCGCTTTGGATGCTATGCTATTAGCCAGCTGCTGAGTGGGAGCGAGTGCCTCGGCCACGATAAAAAGCTGTCCAGGCCCTTGGGAAGTAAACTGGCTTTTTCCGTAGACGTGGAAGTCAAGTTTCGATTGACCTGTGATTTCAGGGTGCTGCTGAGCCACATAGAGCTTGACACGGGCAAGTAGCTTATCGATTTGAGCAATTAGGATGTCTGCAAGTATGAGTAGAGGTGCTTGGAGATAGATTAGAGTGCCTTACGATCTTTGATGCTTCCCATGAACATGGATCTATATCCAACAATACGCGCAGCTTCAAGCTTGAACTGGTAGGGCATGCCGTCCTCTTCTGAAGAGCGATACTTGCTACCGTTAACTCGAACGGTCTTTCCATCTGGTAATCCTTCATACGTGGAGCCGTTCAGATGTATAGAACCGCCGGGTCCTCGCAAAACATCAGGTCTCGTGTTCTCGTACAGAGTATGAGCAGCAACAGACAGAGGAGTACACTTCGAGCCAGGGGCTGTGGGCCTAACCTCGAATACTCCGTTTGCGTAGACAGTGGCTACAGCACCATGAGACTTTGGAGTGGAACATTGCCCTCCGCACTCCATGATTTTACCCATGTGCAGGAAACCTCCCAAGCTTGAATGAAGTTGTTCATCGCTCAAGTCTCCTTTATGACGCCTCAGTTGGTAGACGCAGTATGCAGTGTATGGTGATGGGTCATACGCCCTGCCACCGATTATGATATCGAAGTCAGGATAGGCATTCATGGCGTCGAGAAAAGGTTCGTAACCCATTTGAGCAACTACGCGGAGGGAAGCTTCGATCTCTGCTTCAGCTGCGGGAGGAACACAGGGTCCACAACCTTTTAGACGGCCTTCCTTAAAACGTTCGAGTATTGTTGCCTTGTCAATGTTGGAGAACAAAGAAATGGTGTTGAATGAGTAGTCACTGTAGTCGTAAGGTTAGTACAGCAACATCGAACCACGGCTCTCTGACAACTAACATGTTGTCTTTTTCCTCTGCAATCTCGCTGATAATTTCCTGCATGACTTGAACATGCTCATCTGTTCCATCGCCACCAGCTGAACTAAATATAAGCGGTATATTAAACGTATGAACGAGTCGAAGAAGCTTAGTCAAATCTTTGGCCTACGCTGAACGAGGACAGGACATAGACCCAAGTGCTAACTTCTGTGGCCCGCTGTCAGTAGATCCAGAGTCCATAATTATAGCTGTAGGTACTCCGTTCGAGACAAGGCGAGCAAGCTCAAAATGAGTGATTTCATCATCGAAGCCATAGCCTAACATGCCAACAGGCGTAATAATCTGGCAGATTGGTTTCTCGTCCATGTTGGAAGGTCGAATGACGTATCTTTGTCTGTGGATGGTTACTTGAAAGGCAGTGATATACCTAGAAGGTGGAAGTAATTATTCGAACAAATAGGCTTTTGAAATTTAGAAACAATACCTCTACTGCGTACGCAATAGGTCGATGAATTGATGTTAGTAGAAAGCCCCCAACGAGTGCCACCATCGCCCTTACATATCCGTCTGAAGTAACTCTAATATTACCTTCTAAACCGTTTTTGATTAGGTGCAATGTAATTCATTGCCAGGAGAAGCCCGTGTGTAGATGTGGCCGCGTGGTAGTGAAGTCCGACGGATAAGCAGCCGCCTTCTTAGTCCTACGGAGAACATTCATGCAGCAGTTAGACTAGTAAAAGCGGTAGATAGGATAAGGTTAAGTTAGACTAGTAGGTAAATGCCGATCAATGATTTAATGGGGCTAAATTTAGCCTGAGATTGTAATCTTGGTCATTTAACGTATCTACACTATGATAGATGAGGTTGCTGTGTTTAACTGGTGTTGGAGCACCAACCCGACTGCTGTGTAAAAATTACTTTGCTGTGTTATAGGAGAGTCAGCCTAGGCCTCTCAGCCTTAGGCAAAAAAAAAAAAAAACCCATAACTTAAATTAACGTATCTACTAGATTCTCCACATTCCTTCTGCCCCATCTCAAGTCCGAGGTCCGTAGGGTTAGGTCCCTGCGCTTAGCCTGCGCCTTGTCAGCAACTAAGCCACCGATCCTTGTTTCACACCCGAGCACACTATTAAGCGACTGGTCAATGATTCCACAGCGTAGCATTTCGTGCTTGCAGGATTTACGGTGGGTTCAAAATACCACTTTACGGTCCATGAGGTCCGCAGGGCTGATCACTCAAGTCCGAGGGTGCAGAATGCGAGCATAGTTGAATTTATATGCCAGCAATTCTCGCTTCTTAATTTCCGTTTGCTGTCATCAATCATCCGACAATTCTGTTTCATACCAACTAGAGCAGTAGCTTGTACGGCGCAATCACCTAATTTAACTTTTTTCTCACCTTTCTCAAATCGTCCAAGTCCAGCCGCTACAATGAGTTATCACCACGACCGGCACGATAGCGATCCCATCAAGCCGAGTCACCTTGAGATGGAAACATCTACACCCTGGCAACAAGTCCCCCAAAATGAACAAGACATCACCTCATACAACCCTTATAGCTCCCAGACACAAGACCTGGGCTATTCTGCCGAATCGCAAAGCGAGAGCTCCTTGAAGAACGAGGATCAGATGCCCCTGCGGCAGGCGATCAAGCTGTATCCCAAGATTGCAGGCTATTGTCTTGCCATGAGTATCCCCATTATCGGCTGGGGCTATGATCTTGTTATTGTCGGTGCCGTCGTCGGCATAGATAGCTTTCTGGCAGACTACGGAGAAATGATCCATGGGAAGATGGACACCCCCGGCAACTGGCTATCTCTGTGGCTCGGACTTCCGCCTGCTGGTGCAGCGATTGGATCGTTACTTGGCGGTTGGCTGCAGAACAAGATTGGGCGAAAGTTCACGCTCTTGATGGGCACACTTGTCTCTGCCGTTGCTATTGCCTGCATGTTCTTTTCCCATATTCCCGAGCCCCTCAATACTAAGCGGATGCTTCTCACTGCTGGCTTGACTATTCAAGGATTCACTGTCGGCATCATCAAGGGCGTATGCGTCACTTGGGTTTCCGAAAACACGCCAACAGCTTTGCGTGGATCAGCCATGGCCCTGTTTCCTGTCTTCACTTTACTTGGTCAACTGATAGGTCTACTCGTCACGCTTGCTATTAACGGTATTGAGGGTAATTCCGGCTACCTTGGAGCCTTCGGCTCACAGTGGA
Organism: Fusarium aywerte; assembly: GCA_013186375.1. Lineage (NCBI taxonomy): Eukaryota > Fungi > Ascomycota > Sordariomycetes > Hypocreales > Nectriaceae > Fusarium > Fusarium aywerte. The sequence continues at coordinate 53,648 of JABCQV010000123.1, read as the reverse complement.
TCCTCGCTATTGGGCCTCTTGTTCTCTCCCTCTTGATGCCCGAGAGTCCAGCCTACCTGATCAGTACAGGCCAAGAAGAGCGTGCTATCAAATCAGCCACTCGACTCTACGCACCCAAGGTCAATCCCTATAGCCAACTTGAGCGTATCCGAGCTACTATAGAGGAGGAAAGGGCCAACACCGCATCCGCTACGTACTGGTCTTGTCTGAAGGGAACAAACCTGCGAAGGACTTTAATTGTCAGCCTGGCCTCTATCTTTCCCCCACTGTTTGGAATGGAACTTCTTTCCAACGCGAACCTTTTCCTTAGAGCTATGGGTATGGACGGTGGCCCGTCACTGATCTTCATGGCTGCTGGTGTCGTTGCTGGAATGCTTGGCAATGCTGTTGGCTTCTGGCTCCTCTCACGCACTGGTCGTCGCAACATGATCATTCCTTCCCTTGGTGCAGCTGCTGCCCTATGGGGAGCCATGGGAATCACTGGCTTCTGGTCCAGCGACAGCCTCACTTGGGTTGCCGGTGGTTTTATGATGTCTGTTATTGTTATCTGCGGCCTGGGTGCCTGGCCAGCAGGCTACGCTATTGTGGGAGAAACAAGTTCCCTCCAACTTCGCTCTCTAACGCAAGGGTTGACCAGTTTAGCAGAGAAGGGTTTCTCCATCATACTGTCTATTGTCTTGCCCCTGCTGTTTAGTCGAGATAAGGCAAATCTTGGGGCGAAGACGGCATTTGTTTTTTGTGGGACCTCTGCTATTGGTGCGGCGCTGACCTGGTTATTTGTACCTGAGATGAAGGGACGAAGCGCGATAGAGATTGATCAGATGTTCGAGATGGGACTGCCTGCTAGACAGTTCAAGCGCTGGAAGGTCCAGGCCTACCAGGCTCAAGAGTCATCGCCTCTTGCAATGCGAGAGAGTTATACGTAGATACCTTCAAGAAAAGTATTGGGAATTAATAGACTACTATGAGAACTTACGGCATTAAGCTGGCCCTGTAGATCGTGCACGCGTGGCGAACAAATTCCTACTCGACTACTGAAGCTTCGTCTAAGACTTTAATGATACGCTAAGATCCTCCAACTTCTTTCTTATTGAGCTCATGACTCCCACGACGACAGGAGAAGGAACCGAAGACCGAGAGTAGGGTGCTGTCAACTTGGGAGTATAATGAGCGATGGTAAGCAGCCACGGCGTTAATCTCGACTTCATCTAGTCGAGACTCCCAGAGATTTGACCCAAGACGTGGCTTGTGTTCCTAGTCAATGGCTGTTACGCCCGATTCATGCATCAACTGCGAAGCAGCTGTTTCACCATCCAGCGAAGGCCATATGGGCTTTGTACAGTTTCCCACCCCCACGCAAATATGCTCAGCCCGCAGGCACCATGATGCGTATATTCGATCTTGTTTTAGCGCGAGAGTGCTGCGATATTCCCGTGATGGAGTGACATATGACACAGTGCGTGGGATGATGGTGGGCTGTCACGGAAGCAGTGACTACGGTGCCACGACGCCGTACCCGTCAATAACAGGTAGTCAAGAATTGTTCGAAAGCCGCTTCCCTGGTGTCTGTAAGCCAATACATGTCAACCGGAGCATTCTTACTCTTGTTTCAAGGGTATTAGGGCTTAAGCAAACTACCAAGCATGCGTTAAAGACTACACAGCCTTGCAGCAAACAAATTGCAACTATCAACAATCACTCACTTATCGCCACGTTTCCTTAAGATCTTTGAACAGTACCAGACAAATGTTGATCTGCTTCGTAAACTGGAACGGGTGTAAGCAGCATGACGTTGTACAGTGATGTATGGCGGCCGCGTTTGATCCGGATAAAAGAAAAGAGACGGGGAGATGGTATATCACTGAAGCAATGATATGAATGTGACGAGCCCGTAGCAAACCAAATATCCGCGGAAAGAGTGGAAATAAAGTTGTGGTCGCCGAAGGGATAATGGCAAATGGCGACACTGGCAAGCTCACAATGACTACACTATACTGAGTGTAACCTCTCAAGTGCCTGGCTGCCTCTGCCATTGATGCGCAGTGCCGTTGTGTGACGGTGAAAATTGCGCTACTTGCAGATAAGTGGGTTTATGCCTTTACTGCCATTGTTTGCCAGTGCGCGAGGATTGCAAGCAGATAGTATTGGAAGGTGTTGTCTACTAAAGTTCTTCTGTTTGTTGTGCATCTGCCTAGAGGTAACGCGTCGCCACAAGTGCGCTCCTTCCCCCGACGCGATTCTGTATCTTCTCTTTTTCACTACCGCTCCTTCCCGCGCCACCTTCTTTCCTTCTCAACATCTCTCACATCTTTCAACTTCTCTCCTTCACCATCGCACAGATTCTTCGATTTTTACCCTCACCGCACCGTTGAACAGGTCAGACCGCCGTCACGATGGACGTCATAGACGTGTCAACAGACCAGAATCTTCTGAAATGGGTCAAGAAAGTCGAGGAGGCTAATGCCAAAGCCATGGAAAAGAAGGGTCAGCTTGTGAAAGATCACCTTTCGGCATCAGCCGCTACTGGCCTGTTTTTCTCTAAGCTATTGGGGAAGTCTCTCCTTACGCCCTCCTCATCACCCTGGGGAGAATTCATCGGAAAGATTTTCAAAGACCCTTTCCCGTATCCCAACGGAAAGGTCATCGACAAATTCTTCAAATCTATCCCCATCACTCAAGTCCCTAAATCGTATCCACCTTGCGTCCTCCCGGAGAAAGAACTGAAGCCTATCAAGATTTCTCAGATGAGACTTGAAACACACCATCCCGGCAAGAAGGTATTCCTTCATGTATTGGCACCAGCCGACCGTAACGATTCAGTCATGACCATCGTCGAAGATGAGGAGGGGACACCTGTCTTGCTTCAGATGTATCAACAGCCCGATGAAAAGTTGGTACCATGCACAATCAACATTCTCGACTACACCGTGTATATTGTGAAGGAACCATTCTTCAAACAGTCTTTCGACAGCCCTGATAACGGACCTCTCATGAACCAGACCGCCTACTATTCACTGAGGATCGACCACCCCAGCGACATCATCTGTCTGCGTCGTGGCGATGAAAGAATCCCCGAAAAATGGAGAGACGAGATATTCACCGACAACAAGAGCAGTCAAGATTATCGTGAGGTGGGCAACAAAAGTTTTCGCCACAAAGATTGGGCGTCAGCCCAGCACTCGTATGTTACCTGACTATGACTATTTTGTTCAAAATCGGCTAACCAGTTGAATGGCAGATACTCCGAGGCGCTTGACATCGCAAAGTCTCCCGAAGAGAAGCAGCTCGCCTATCTCAACCGTTCGCTTACCAATCTCAAGCTTGGCCGGCCTGCCGAAGCACTGATCGATGCCACTCGAGCTCATGATCCCAATATACCTACTGAAAAAGCCTTGTTCCGCCATGCTTATGCCCTTTATGAGCTGGGAAGGTTCGAGCAATGTGAGAGGGAAATTCTGTCTCTCTGTCTCTCGTGGATGCATTTCCTGGTAGCCAAATCGGCAAAATGACACTGCAAAAAGTCAAGTTACGACTGCAGGAACAGCGCACTGGCAGCTACAACTTCAAAAAGATGTATGAGCAAGCAAAAGCATCCCCTCCTCTAATTGATTGCGCTACATTTTCCAGCCCTGTTGAGATTCGCGACGCACCGGGTCGTGGACGCGGACTTTTTACGACCAAGGCTGTATCCGCCGGAGATTTACTTCTGTGTGAGAAGGCGTTCTCATATTCCTTCATTGATGGGGCTCGACTGGAGGACGAAGCAACCTGTATGGTGAACCTGTCAACCAAGCGATTCACAGCTGGTGCTTCAGCCAATCTGTGGCCCCAGATTGTTCAGAAGTTGTATCACGATCCGGAAGCTCTATCCGTATTCCAAGAGCTGGACCACGGCAACTACAAAAATGTTGCCGGCTCTAAATGTGATGGAACTCCCGTTGTTGACTCGTAAGTTGAGCTATTTCAGGCCTCCAATTTGGAATGCTTACTGACTATCGCATGTGCAGCTTCTTGGTAGAGAAGATCCTCTCACTCAATTCATTCGGGTCTCCGACAACCAGTCGCGAGTTCTATAAAAACAATGTCTTCAGTGGCAAAGATACGCCCTCAACCAGAGAGCATCCCCTATTTACCACGGTTGGTATCTGGCTTCTTGCTGCTCGAATCAATCACTCTTGTGTTGGCAACTGTCACCGTTCTTTTATCGGCGATATGCTGATTGTCCGTGCCGCCCGTGACATTCCTGCCGGAACTGAGCTGCTGTTTCCTTACCGCCCGTCTACTCCCTCGGAATCATACCAGGATGTCCAGAAGCAGTTGAAGAAGTGGGGCTTCGTCTGTGCCTGTGAGCTTTGCAAGGACAAAAGCAAGACCACCGAGACCGTACGAAAACAACGCAAAGAGCTTTCCGAAGACTTCATGAAACAGTTGCCAAGCGATGAACCTTTCGACCTTGCTAAAGCCACCAAATTGCTAAAAGGTGTCGAAAAGACGTACCGCGGTAAACCTGCAAAACAAGTTCGTTGGGTACTTGCAGAACTCTACTCGTACGTTGGAATTCGTTGCAGGCAGGATGGAGAGTTCTTCGATGCTGCTGAGATGATAATCAAAGCTCTCGAGGCACTGGGCTTCGTGATCTACGCAACTCCACCAGAGGATGTTGTTGGTCAGCCTCGGTTTGAGGTCAAGCATTGGGGAATGATGGAGCACTTTGTCCCCTGGCTCTTCTTCCAGTTGATCGAGTGCTATGGTGAAGTAAACTGGGTGCTGTTGCCAGTTGTTGAGCGTTATGCCGAGTTGGCGTACTCCATCATCATTGGCGGGAAAGGCTCGATGTGGGATGTTATGCCATCTACCGGCAGCAAGCAGTAATTGCCATGTCTGCTACCACCTGCCGAAGGCTGAGATGAATGGAAAGAACAAACATGTACCGCTAGGAGGTGGTCGCACGTGTGGGGAAGAAACCTCCAGGGCATGACGTTGTGTGAAATGATAGATAGAAATGAGACGCGTATGTAGCTGCAGAGTAGAACATACTGTCGTAATATCAAACCAAAAACGAGCATAACCCACAAATGCATCTTGTCTGAATCACTTACCGTGTGTTCTCCGTAGTGTCGTCGAATAAAGCTTCCAGCGCGCTTTACTAAAACGGATGGATATATCAACTTAAACTTTGCCATGCAACCCATTAATTGGGCCAAAAGGCCGTGAAAGAAAGGATTTGAGAGAAGTTATGCGTGGTTACGGCTTCTTGCACGATTAAACAAGACACGGGACATGTAGAAATCATCACTGATGGCATCCTCCGCCACTATAGGGTGACAATAGTTTCTGGTCATCTCAATACCAGTAGGCTTATTTGTTGAGATGGATTACTAACCTGATCAGTAATAGCTGTTGATCGATATATATCTCAGCATTACCTCTTACTTCGCGTAGTCTGGCGTTAGCATAAGAACAAACTGGACTGTTTCTGCTGGAGAGCATGCTCAGAGTTGGGCACATTGCGTTGACGCCTTGTTGCCGCCAGCTAGTTTGGTTTATGGCTTCCTGTATCATTCTAACGCTAACAGAAAAAGAAATGTCATCAAGTATAAATAATCTGCAGATAAATTTCGAAATTTACACCCAGTGTTACAAATGAGGATACCGTCGCATGTGATGCTTTTGGCGCCGTCGGTCGAGTAATATCGCGATCATGTAAAAAGTTACACGTGTGCTTATTTCAATGGGTGTATTCTCAGGAATTTGTTGAACCCCAATCGGTGTGGACAAAGGCACTCTCTACTCTTCGGCGTATTCAAGCGTCTGGGCAGTCAGGCTGTAACACATAAGGCTGGCTGACCAGCCCTAGGCAGACTGCAGCCTTGACTGTCTTGCTGAGGCCAGCCAGATTGGCCCCCAAATTATTCCACCCCACCTCGTGGCTTCTTTCAGCTACATCATCAGCAGTCCCAATATTCATGCACCTTTCACTCTTGAGTGCGCCTGTTACGACTTCCTTGGATCACTTGAACTATTTTGTTTTTGTATCGCTTCATCTCCACCACCTCGTTGTCCATAAACGTCAGACACCAAGCTTCAGATGTCAATCGCTTTGCCATTCCATCGCACTTGGGGGCAACGTCACCCCGTCAGGCAGATGCGCAGATGCGTTGAAGGCTTCCCCAAGCTCGGCAAAACCGTTCATCAGAGTGAGGAAAAGGCTTTCCTTCTTCCAGAGTCTTACAGCCTCGTCGCGACGAAGAACGCCATCCCAGGTAATGTTTTTGAAATCGATAAAGCTTTCGCACCAGGAGCGTCAGCAGCCAATGGGATGTTCGCGTCGGACGATATTATGCTCATCGCACTGGCGATTCTTTTCGAGGCTGCCTACCATGTGTTGATTACACAGGCCAAATCTCGTTTTCCATACCTTGGTTGGCTAAAAGAACAGCGAAATGCATCTGTTCAAGCGTGTGTTAACTTTGGGCGAATTCGGGGATCGGAGGAGTATAGGTATCCCTTAGACTTTACCAGAGTTACCAACCAACAGCAAGCAGGAAATAACTCAGGACAGGGTCAAGGAAAGCATAATGGAAACAATCAACAACACCAAGAATCCTCGAGTGGGCCTTCTGTGGCCGGGCGGAAGAGGAGAGCAAGTTCTCCCGGATCTCAATCTAACGGTGACCAGGACAGGTCAGGAAATAACAGGGAAGATCCCAATCCGAATGTTGGACGCCTGCCTTCAGGCAAAGGCGTCCCAAGGCTTGCTTGCCCATTCTATAAACACAGCCCTATGGATTTCGCTGACCAGCGATCGTGTTGTGGGCCAGGGTGGCTCAGCGTTAACCGAGTCAAGTACGAGTTTCCAACATGCTTTACGTCCAATATCTCTTTGCACTTATATTGATTATGATGTGTTTCTAGGGAGCATATATTCAGGACGCACAGTGTTCCAAAGTTTCAATGTCCAAGGTGCTTCGAGGTTTTCGAGACTCATTCTCACCTAGAGGATCACTCCCGAGGCCCAGTTATATGTGCACTTCAGAATAGATCATCGGCTAAGCCTCGACTCGATGCGGATAAGTTGAAGGTTCTGAAGTGTAGGACCAAGAGGCCATCAAGGGAGGAAGCGGAAGAGCAGAAGTGGCGGAACATGTACAAAATCATCTTTCCAGATGACGTTCCAATTCCGAGTCCCTGTAAGATACAAAATGCAAAGGAATTCCACAAACAGAGCAGGCTAATATTTATACAGACTATGAATTCAATGATTTGGGGCTCTTACCTCCCTCCATGGCTGTTGCTCAGGAAATGTTTCGGAAGAACCTAAAGGAAACACTACCAAATTTGAGTTACGAAGATCCAAGCCTCATGGACTCGATCGTCTCCGGGTCCATGACTGCTTTCAACAAGACACTCTCAGGCATATACGGGCGGGAGACAGACTTGGTATCACATACTAAGCATACTACAAAAGCAACAGCAATGGACAAATCGGGGCTCAAGTTGGGTGACTCGGTGCAGAGCTTATTTCAGGGTGGCGAGATCCAAGTTTCTTGGTTCGAACCCAAGTTGAAGCCTTTATTGGCCCTTGATCCAGCAAGGGATTCAAGGCCAGAAAACAGAAGTCTAAGTCCCCATCATGGTAATTGAAGTCCAAGGTTTCCGACGAACCAGGCTAACCTTTTACAGTACAAGACATTAGTAGTGTTAATTTTCAAACTTGCTCTAGGCCCGAAGCTCAAAAGCGTTTCGATTTGGAACCTCTCTTTGGAACACAGGGGCCTATAGCACAGACGATGAGTTTCCACGACTGGGATGAGATGGTGAAGACAAAAGACGGAAAAGACGATAAGTTACTCAATTGTCCGGCAATGCGGGGCAACCATGAGCACGGTACAAACATGGCGAAAGCTTTGGGCACACATACACAGGGCCCTGGGAGATCCTGCGGGAGCTACTTTGGCGACCAAGGAGACAGACTTCAGTTGATGGGCCCAACTACACATGTTGACGCATGTTCGTCTCGGTCGATGAACTGTTTTCCGCAACTTATGGCTTCTGATTGTGGCTTTTTACCTTTCAATCCGGACGAGTGGTTGCCATCGGACGATTGGTTCAAGTTTCATTAACCCATGTTTCGAACCGATCACGACCTGGACTAGGGGCGTTTCCTTGGTGACTGATCGGATAGACAGATCTAGCCCAGAGTGACCTGGGGCAGAAGGGGTGTAAAGAGGGAAGTGTTGCGGGCGGAGTAACTTTGGGTAAATATAGCCTAGATATAGAACGCAACCCGCTGGTTGCTGCAGTCAGCCAACGTAACCCAATTAACATCATGTCCATCACCAGAGGCGAATAGCCCTTCAGGTGTTCGGCTTCCCTATCAGCAAACCTTCATCGTATCAGAGGTTGCCAGAAGCACTCACACAGCAGGCAAATAATGGGATTACTGTGGAATATCAGAGTTATGACTGCAGTCAGCCCAATGAAACAAATGTTTACAACAATTTGAAGCTAAAAGCTATAATGACCAACACCTACATCGATATGCCGCCATACTAAGCATTCTTTCATACGCTGGTGGATATCCCGGCTAACAGTTAGAACATTATACGATCCTTCCAGATCTGAGCTACATGTGTTTCTAGCGGATTGTGTGCTATTTAACTAAAATAATTATCCCATTCGGTTTCGAGATACTTCATATGCTTCCGCGAGGCAAGGACCTCTACATGTGCTACATGAGTAGTAGCGAAGGAGTCAACATGTTCCCACGTGGGAGTTTGAGCATGGCTCGTAGGTGTTGGAAGATGGAGAGGTTCTTCGTTGGTAGGTGATGCAGACTGGTTTGGTCGATCGCTATTGTCAGTTTCATGAGACACAGCACCGTCATCGGGAAACGGCCCTGTCCTGCTTAGGACGTCGTAATACACAGGTAAATAGCGAAGAACGGTGTCTACGTTCCGAGCTGCTTGCTGCAGGCTCAGGTTACCCTTTCCAGCAAAGGCAAGGACCAGTTTCTTCATAAACCAAGTATCAGGGTTATAGGCAGCACCCAGGCACTGTCCAATAGTCGGAAGATACGGCGCTGGTAAATGAGTAGCATCAGGATGAGCACGTCGATACATCTTAGCCCACACTACTCCATCTACTTCCCCTTCTTTCTTGCGCACGTCGAGAATGTTTTCGATGATGTCGGCCAAGAAGTGCATGGGCTTACGGCAGCCTTTAGTGCAGTTGCATAGATGTTTCTTCCTTATGTGATCACTGCCGTACTGTTAGGTTCACTTAGATATTTCCAAAGTCGGGCAATTATTATATACCGTAAGTGGCTCATATCGACCTCTCCTGTGCGGCATGACTTGGGTACAGCATTCTGGTTCGAAATGGACTGGGAGAAAATGCAGGCTAGACGATAAGAGCCCAGTGTTTCCGAACTTTCACACATTGTGTCGAGCTGGGGGCATGACTTCGAAGTTGTATGTTCAGATGTTACGTTGAAGTTTGCAAAATGGTGCAAGAATACGTGATAGTAGTTTGTATATATGCTCTTGATCTATCGTCGGGGGGGTAGCAGAAAGAGTGCTCAAATGAATAGTACACGAATTCCGATGGAAAATGGTGCGAAAAGGCGGGCTTCCGCCATTATCAGTGCCCAGGAAAGCAAGAGAACAAAGTAGAAGCAGGAAGACTAGCAGGGTAGACAATGCTAGGTTCAACAACCAGAACCAGAGAGGAATACCATAGTTGCTTGGATATGCACCAGTCCTACGGAGGGCCTCAAAACCTCGTAGTTGTAGACACGAGTGTAGTCAACCATTGGGCTCGATTTGTTTGTCGGTAAGAGCTTCATTGCAAGGATTCGTCAGAGCATACGAGGAGGACGCTTTCATTCGCTATCATCTCACTCTTGAATTGCCTCCTGCAGTTGAAAGCGATTGCTGTAGCAATTACCGAACCCTCAGTGGTTGCATTCTTGGATCTGGGTTGAAAATGACGGCATGCGCAGCTACATCAGCAAGCCACTCCGTTGGGCGTCCTGGTTACCCCTCACCATCAGCTCGAGGACAACTGGACTGACGAGGGAGGGAAAAGTCCAAATGGAGGTTTTCCACCTTTCTCGGTCCATTGAATAGAACTCGGAAGGACGTGCCGCTACTGCATGAGCTTTGTGTGTCACCATGCTGCGTTGATGGATGTTGGAATAGCTCTGGGCTGCGTCGAATAGTCCACGGCAGGGCAAGTTCGATCGAACAAAAGGCGGAGGGAAGACGATTAGTTGTGTTCGTACCAATATTGCTTCAACTTTCCATGAATAAGTAACAACTTTGCACAAAGAAGACAAACATCTAAAGAAATAAGGTAGATTGACCAACACCGGTTGTTAAGTGTAGTAAGCTTCGGACAATGAACTAATCATTGGGCGTGATAGAAATGACGACAGTCACGCCAACAGAGACCAATGAAACGACGATGCTACAGCGTTATCTATTCCGTGATGGGCAGTCGGATGTTCAAGGCCGCTTGGCCTTGAGTACACCAGCTCCACCTATTGCAGACAAGATCGGAGAGATGAATAGGCGTTTGGAAGCAATGGGCCAAGGGACGGTACCAGCCAACACAGAGCAACACGAGGACAATATGAGTAAGGATCTAGATGGCCTACTGAAAGGCAAGTAGGGTCACTTAGCTACTACCATCAAGCCATTATGCCGATCGAGCTTTGGGGTGGGATATATACGCTCGAGCGAGGATCGGGGAATGTATTTGGCACGTATCGAGACGGTTCGGCAGGGTAGTGTCGCAGACTGATAGAGCAAGAGACGAACATAGCAAAGCAGCAGAGCAGAGCGGAGCAGAGTATTGAACTACACGTCTGCGGACAGGTTATTATATACTATATGCATTGTCTTTCTCCGTCCGCCATGCTTTTGCGCACATATGGGGAAGCTTTGCGCAATGTCTGGAGAGCTCGACGCAATTGCGTCTGAACGCAAATGCGTCGAGACAAGTTGCCTCCACTATCAGCTTATTTGGGTGTCGGAATGCCAGCCCATCCTGTCAAACGACCCTGTGGCCTATTGGAGTTAAGAGGCTTGTTCACCCCTGTCACTTACGAATCTGAGCAGAGAGTATCAGCAGCACTACTTCATTGTCAGCAAGGTCGTCCAATTACTGTCCCTCTTTCAAGCCACACATGAAGCTCGTGCAGACCGTATCGTACAACAAATCTTTTGGGCCATAGCACGTGACTCTTTTATCGGGACACTTTACTGGAACACTTTTGGTGCCAGATTACTCAGAGAATAGTTACAAGGAAGGCTCGCGTACATATGTGAATATCTATTAATGATATGAAAGCAAGAAGAGAACCCTCCTAGATGTTCGAAAATAAAGGGTGTTTACGGCACAATGTTTCTCACATTGCCAATTACATCTTTTTAGCCGATCAATCCCGATCTTTCGTACCCAGATAATGCCTGCTATGATAGCGATATCGACGACTTTGTTCTATCAGTATCTCCGGATACGGTCGTCTATTTGGGTGTGTCATGCATCACGACCGATGTTCGAAACTCCCTGAGTTCTAAATTACATTTGCGATGGCTGTTCGAAGCTGTTCGGGTCGAAGAAGAGCCTTAGGAGGAGATCAAAGCTAGATGCCTAATGTTGGCAGGTCTCTTCCATAACCTCGACATTGGATCCCTGTGCTCCTAACAAAGTCCTCATCCCTCGGCCTTCCCTGGCATACTATCGCTGGTCTTGCACGATATATCAATCCGATTCTCGTTTTAGATTTAGAGACAAGTCTGAAAATGCCAGCTTATAGGCCGGTTACTTCCATATTTCATATCTTCTCACAGTAGATCAGTCCAGCTGTTGATATTCATCCAACCTTGATCCGACGCAAAGTTGTTGAACTGCTGCACGCCCTCAGCCCCAAGCAACCGATTCCAGTCTGGCGGGCTTTCTGGAACCATGACCTGCTCGCCCTGCAAACGCTGCGAAACGAGCGTCTCATACTCCCGATGTAGCTCCTCAAAAACACTATGCACAGCCTCAGCGTTCGGCCAGTGCTTCGCGAGCATCATGGTGCACCGTAGCAACCGCGAAAGTCTTTCTAGTGCGTTGATAGCTACTAGAAATGTTTGAGATGTTACTGCTGCGCGTATTTCTCCCGCGAATTGGATACCGGCTGCTGTGACGGCGCTGACGGATGTAAAGTGGCACTGGCAAAGTTCATCGCGTGCGGAGAGCTTTTCAAGAGATGTTACTATTGCTTGAGCGGCGGCAGAGCATATTGACGAGGAGCTTGGGGAGGGGAGGTTGCGGTGGAGATGGAGTAGAATGAGGTTGTAGTGCATTCTGAGATGACAAGTCCACGAGTCGTCGTCTTCTTCGACGGTGGATATACCTGATCGTAGAGACCAAAGACCGAGTCGGGCGTCGATAGAAGATATATCTATTATGCGATCCCTCGCAGGGGCGTTTAGAGAAATGACGTCCAAGCCGATGTAGGCCAGATCAACCAGATGATTCAGGAAATCTGGATTAACACCTGGAGTTTCAACCATTGCAGGATCGGTAGTCGCTGTATCTGTCATATCCTCCTGTCGAAGAGGCTGCTGATCAATATCCTCTGCTCTCACCGCACAAGGCCTCCCTGTTTCCAGCGCAGAGAAAACTTCGCAGAAAAAGGCGGACCACCAACAACGTCGATACTGCGCCATCTCAGCAGCCGGAAGCTGCGAACTCCGTCTATGTGCTCCGAGACCTGTTCCTATACGCACCGCTATACCAGCCCAGTACCACGGTCCTCCAGCAACTGTATCTCCATCACCGATGTGCCACGTGAACAGCGCAGCCGCTTGCAGGAGATGCATCCTGTCTGATTCGTGACGCATATGGTACAGCATACTTGCTCTTCGGAAGAGGATGTTTTGCACCGCATGACGATCGTTTGCAACGAGAGGATGAGAACAGGCATGCGCACCGGCCATGAGAACTGATTGGAAGAGAAGAAGTGGTGGAGGGTTATCTGGGGTGCGATATCGAGCGAGAAATTCTGGTTTGGACACGATGGGGAGAAAAGGATGGATGTGGTCAAAGTACGCCGCGACCAAAGCATCGCGAACTTCCTGAGCGGGAAATGACGATACTTCCGTTACAAGGTCCTGACTCATACCCCAAGAGCTGGGCGTCGGTTTCCATGAGTTTACTTGTCTAATAGGCGGATATGGATAATGCAGTGGTTTCCCACCGCCAGTCCTGTCACTCGCCGAGCTCCCATCAGCCGCAGAATCTGCAAACGAGCCATGTGTGTCAGGTCCAGTCGGCCCTGAGATATCTCCAGGGATAGCGGAGTAAGGCTGTCTAAATGATCTGTGCAAGTCAACGAGATGCACCAAGTTCGAGACTGCTGTGCCGACGTAGGCGATACGGAAGCTCTTGGTGGAGGCGAAGACTGCCCATGCTGCTGCGCCGATACCATGTTTAAAGAAACGAGCTAGACCTTCGCGAGCGTGTTGCTCTTGACCACCTGGTTGGGCTATCTCTTGCGTTTTGCCTCGTTGTTGTTGGGAAGAGTTCTGATCGGGTCCGATGGGAGGGAGTTGAGCATCGGTGTTCCTATTCCGACCTTGCACGGCTCCGGGATCCGGACCCGGATGAGGTATCCCTGGTGATTGACTTGTTGTCTCGTCTTCAAAAAGATGTCCAGATAAAACTGAACTCCGTCTTTCAGCCGTCCATTTTGACCTATAGAATATCAACATTAGGTTTTTCTTTATGAAAATTCATTGTGTGTTGTTGCAATCTCGGAGCCGTGCGACCAAAACTTACCGGCATTCCAAACCCGACTTTTCACAAACTGAGCAAGGCCCGGAAGGTTTGTCCACGATGTCGCAGCGGACTTTGCGGCGTCGACATATGTCACATGCTTTTCGCTGTTGGCGACGACGCTTTTCTTGTTGGTTTTTGGTTTTGCGAGGTGTCGCGTGCATGGTGATATTATGGCAGGCAGAGAACGAGGGGAAATCGGAACCGGTCGCCCTGTTGGACAAATAGAATGGAATGTATTGGGTGGGTAGTCTCGGCTCCAGAGGGCAGAGCCGACGACGGATATTAGACGGATATAGCGTCATGCAAGGTAGGCTGGTCAAGACTCATCTCCGTGTTCTTCTACTACTTGTGGGAATCTCAATTAGACACTACCTGTAATATACTAGAAATAGAAGAACCTTGTTGTATTGAGTCTGCTGTAGAATATCAGGTCTATCAATTACGTAGTGACATCGACATCGACTCTCGATAATATTCTCCGCACTCTAAGATCGGATCTATTTCTAAGATGCGGAGTCCCAAACCATCTCCTCATGCGTACCTGAACCAACCTCACCCACATCAACAACCAGAATATACGTGCTTTTCACTTCAACATGACCTTCGCCATCCATGGTTCCGTCGTCCTCGTAACAGCTGGCACATCAGGCCTCGGACTAAGCGTAGCCACCAAACTCGTTGAACTCGGCGCAAGTGTAGTGATTAACTACGCTTCCAACCAGAACCGCGCCAACACGGCTTTGTCTCAGCTGCAACAACTATCATCTCAGCACTCTTCCTCTCCTAAATGTATCGCCATACAAGCTGATGTTACGCAAAAGGCTGAAATTCAGCGATTGGTAGCTGAAACAGTCGCTGCAATGGGAAAGCTCGACGCTGTAGTGTCAAACGCTGGATGGACGAAATTTGCCAACTTTTCCGATCTGGATGATAACGTCGATGAGGATGTTTGGGATAAGTGTTATGCGGCAAATGTCAAGTCGCATTTGTTTCTTTGTCATGCTGCGAGGAAGCATCTTGAGAGTGCGAAAGGAGCGTTTGTTATGACGTCTTCCGTTGCGGGTGTCAAGCCTAGTGGAAGCTCGATTGTAGGATCTCTTCAAACGAGGTTTCCAGTTTAAAGGTCAAGCTAATTTCTGGTATAGGCGTACTCGGTCACAAAAGCTGCACAGATCCATTTGGCAAAGTCTTTGGCTATGGTCATGGCACCGTTGGTATGCGTCAATGCCGTATCTCCAGGTTTCATGGAAACAGTATGAAGAAAAGCCACGCCGACTATAAAATGGTATAACTAATGATATTGATAGAATTGGATTGCTGGCTTTCCACAGTCAAAGATCGATGACGCGAGAGAAAAGACTCTGCTTAAGAGGATAACTCAGGTCGAAGTATGTCAACCTCTACTTTGCAGACGGGATACTAATCATCGGTAGGATGTAGCAGATCAGATCATTCTTCTCATTAAATCGGAGTCGGTCACAGGGACGAATGTTGTCATTGACTCGGGCTTCTCTATCTGATCTGGGTAAACCGAAATTGCATGCAAGCTAAAGAAATGTTGTTCACCGTAGGAGGCTTCGGGAGATACACAAGCCGTTGTTAAGCATGGGGATTGCGTGTAAACTTTGAGAAAACAGGCCTCCAAGGCTTCCGCCATGGCTCCGACAATATAGAACGCCTTTCCATATTTTGGCAGGAATCATGAAAACTGTCTCATGAATATCTAGTGTCTGAAAACACATAATTAGCCCATAACGATTTCCAGTCTCTAGGTTAAGTAAAGGTATCGGCGAAACCGTCATTTTGGCCGAAGCGACTTTCGGCGAAAACCGGAACGACATATATATAGAAAGGGGGAGCAGCTCAGTCATCGGCCCTGTTTCACGGACTCGTAAGACCGTGGCCTTAGAGATTACGATCCCAGTATCAGAAGAAAATCTCGTCTGATTCAGGAAAGTTTCCTGATCAAACCCCTGCTGCCACTTTATTGCCCAATGCTTAACCCTTGTCGATGGGCCTCGAAGGTTCTGGCCCGGCTTGAACCGTAATGGTGTAGACAATAGTTGAACGACATGCGACGGATATTTATACCACAGTAGTGAAAACGTCAACGATGATGTTAATCGCGCTTAATTATTATTAGATATTTTCAGAAATAATCCTGAGACAACTCTCTAATCGCCGTGAACCTTTTATCTAGCCTGTAATCTATAACCCGTATCCCATGGTATCTTTTCAAACACAATAAACCCATTACTCCATCTGTAACAAAACCCTTTTTAGTGATCATCCGCATCCTCATCCTTTCCAGGGTACATGATTTCTCGTACAAACACCGCTCTAATGTTAAATGAAATGACAATAAAAAATGTGATGATAAGAATAATAGACATGGCGCTCGCAACCCAAAGAAGACCCTCACACTTGAACTCGTTTCCGATAGAGATGGTAGCAAGCGTAAAACCAGTATTGGGAAAGACCAAAGGCCACCAGCCCAGATGGAAGAATTTGGGTGGTGATGAAATGACTGCGACTGCGGCGATGAAGAACCACCACATACTCAACGCCCAGAGAAACACAGCGCATAACAAAGCTACTGTACGGACAGTGTCGACGTTGAGAGCGAGGTTATCGGTGCCAGAGATGGTCGTTGGCAGAGCCTTGGCCATCCCTATAAGAGCCAAGGCCGTGAACGATGGTGGACCGACGTTCATGAATAGCGCGGTTCGATGTTCACGGTTTGGAAGACCGGATTGCATGAGTCGACCGATCATGTGCGCGTACATCGTCATCGACACGCAAAAGCCCAGTCCTTGACATGTAAGACCAGCAAAAATAATAGGTAGAGGGTTGAGATGGGTCTGCGTGTCGAGGATGACCGTTGCTACTGTCCCGGCTAGCATGACAGGGAAGATGGGGAGTAGCCAGCCAGGCATCATAGCTTGTAAACTGAAGCTATGTCCGGCAAAGAGGAACGAATATTGCCAGATAGCTAATATGAACGTGAAAAAGACGTAGATCCAGAAGATGGTTTGCGCTGCCCAAGCATATGAAGGGTCATCTTTGGGAATGGCGTAGCGTTGAGTGCTCGTGATCAAGGTAGCGATGGCAAGGAAGAAAGTTGGCAGGAAGAAGCCTTCTCGATGATGTGTGACTGATCGCGTCAAGTCGCCAGGGTTGAATAAAAAACGAAGAATCATGCCGATGCAGCAGAGTGTAAAGATGAGTAGGTTGATGCTATAAAGCACTGTACCGATTATCCTCAACCCCGTGAACTGATGAGGCTGCGCAGCAATAAGCACTGCTAATCCACCCGCACTCATGGGTAGTGTAAACCAAGCCCATGTAAAATGATGCAGCCTTTGTCTAAAAGATAGTTGCTGCTGCTGTTGTTGTTGTGGTGTCGTATCATTGTCGGTGCTGGTATCTGTGTTGCTACCCTTTTCGAGATCAACGGGAAGTTCAGCTGCAGCTGTTTTAGCAGCGTGGTGGTTCAAAAAGGCTCTGGAGTCATGCTCGTGGTCGACAGGTGGCGAAGGGACAGAAAAGTCGATAGAGTTGCGACGCGTGGGGGTATTTGAATCTACCCATGCGGTGTCGAGATCACGAATGCGATCCATTGTGATGATTAAACGATTAAAAGATTAACGAATGCTGATGTGTGATGTGATTATTGATGTGAAATACTGTATAACAAATGAATTAGTGTTAAGGTTGCGCGACATGCCATATTTATACATAAAGCTAGGGAAAACAAGAAAAAGCTAAAAAAGATTATCATGGAATTAATTATCAATGCTCAGCTAGAACAACCCATATTCCTCGTCAAAAGGGGGCGATTACGAGGAATCATTGACGACAAGTTTAAAAATCTCGTGATAAAACCGTGACTCGAGTCAAAAGGCAAAGCTTTCTATTCCCTGCCTAAAAGCGGGTTCTGGGTCCTTGTAAATGCCGTTGCTTTGAGGCTCATCGGGTGCTAATTACAGGGGATACGGACGCTAATTCAACCAAAGTGGCAGCGTTAAATGGCCGGATTTTAAAGTCCTGAAGAGTGAGATCATACAAATTGACAAGCCATGGCTACGCGGAAAGGGAACCCGGTGCGCCGGACCCGGTATCCAATTGATCGGAGAGACCAGACCAGGGTAGATAAGATAAGACCGAGCCTCAAAAAACTTTGCTAAACAGGTTTTTTCGCCACGGCCGGGCACGTTGTCGATAGAAGATTTGAGAGGCCTCACCAGGACAACACGAAGTATTCAGGTTTAATCACAACTATACTTGATCTATCGACAACAATACATATTAATATCTTGATCACTGAATTCTTAATTGATAAACAGGAGATGAAATTGTCTCTTCTCTTTTTTTTGAAACATTAAACAAACTCAAAGCTGAATCCATCTTCGGTCAGTATCAAAAGTGGAGTGCTTCTCGGCGGTTATTCCGCTTCGCCGCCCAAGTACCAAGGCTCTTTTACGCCCAACTCCCAGGGATTCGAAATTACCTACCGGGCATAATCGGGTTGGATATTGAGCCTCAAGCGTCTGTGCTATCCCACTCAAACATAATGTCTCAGAACTAAAGCTTTTTACCCTTGCGACTAGAGCCTAACGCTGGGACTGCAAGGATTGTAGTGGAGACGTATAATTAAAGTGCTAGAAAAGGTTATCTTTAATAAAGATTTTGGCTGAAAAGTCAGACTTGTTGCTTCTGTCGTTAGGCTGATGTTTTATCTTCTAGCTTGTTTTGATGCCGAAGCTTTTATCTATTTTATCCCTTGCTAATAACACGACACAATTATTATCAAGGGATCGTTGGGCGATTCATGCGTGTTTTATCGTGATGGGCATTAAGGAGTCGAATCATGGAACAAGTCATGCTCTTTCCAGTCAACACGGTTGATACCGGAGGACATTTGGGTGTCTGTTCTCGCTTGCGTATGTTCATTTTAGAGACAAGCTTTCGCCTTGAGCCTAGGTTATCCACACAGATAATTTCAGCGTACTGGGATTGTGAGGCAAGGGCCAAAACATCATTGCAGCATTGTAGGTAGTCAGTGAATGTCGCTGAAGGGAGGATCCGCCTGTTGAGTTGGACAACTTCACGCCCAACTTGCATAACTGCTGGTTCAAACAACCCGTGTGTTTATCTTGGACTCTGACAAGTAAAAGCTTAGACATGGACTTCCTACTCGGCTGAGCTAGAAATAGGTCTACAGAACTCATAACTCATAGGCAGTAGCCTCAAACTAGACTCGTTCACGACTAAGTAGTACCTTATTGCAAGGGTTGACCAACAAGTGTGCTTGTTGTGTTAGATTGAACTAGCTCCTCTCTGTGAGTTACATAGATATATATATTCTTATCCTACTCAAAGTTCAGTTATTGGAAGCGACTTCTATTTGGCTGACATATCAAGCTTTGGCCTGCTTGAAGGAGGTCAACCTTGATGGTAATCATACAGAGTGGAATCGGCAGACTTGGTCATCGGTTTAAAGGACACAAAACAGAAGCCCGAATTTATCAGTCAGGCTTGCTCCGTCACAAAATTTGGTTTGGAAATCTATAAAGGCCACACGAGTTTAGATTCGGCTTTGCTGTGAAGCGAGAGACTAATGATTAAATATGACTGATAGCGGGCCAAGTCACCACTGTTGTCCCGCATGAGGCATGTCACTTGTGTTTGTTGTTTGCTCTTGTTTCACAGTATGGCGAAGCAGAGTAAATATTTGAAATGTTGTTGTTGTTTGTCGTTGCCATCAAACAGATGCAAACTTAACCAGTGAAATCAGTCCAATCAATGGTCAATTAGAGAATGTATCTCTGCCTCATCCTCGGTGGGCCTCCTGCATGTGGGGTTTCTTCTTGTTCTCCTACTCATTTACTCATTTCGAATCCTCATTTACAACCTAACCTCCATGGTAATCCAAATAACAAGATTTTCATAATCTCACCATGTCTACCTGTGGAACATGCTGGCGGGAGTTTCCGGCTGGATGGCGATCTCGTCAGCAACATATGGACGCCACTGGTCATGTACCGCCGGACTTTGAATGTCACACCTGCGATCGCTACTTTGGTAGCCAGAAGGCCGTTGAACAGCACATGAACGACTTGGGCCACTGGGCTGAATCCTCCGAATCTGAGAGCGTTGTATATGAATGTGATCATTGTTACGATGTTTTTGATGACGAGGACGAACTAGAGACCCATGAGGCTGAGGAGCACTTTTATTGTGTTTCCTGTGATCGTGGATTCCAGGATTGGAATAGTATCAGTCAGGTTGGTGTGATACTTTCTCCATGTTTCATCACACGAATCAACTAACATCACAAAGCACCTCAAAGGTAAAGCCCACCGTACCAGCACTGTCAAGTGTCCCTTTTGTGGACAAGTGCAAGGAACCGGAACCGGACTAGCTCATCACCTCGAGAGGGGATCGTGCTCCCAAGCTCCCCTCAACCGCGAGAAGCTTTATGCGGTCATCCGCCGAGGCGACCCAGGCGGCTTCATCTCCAACAAACTACTCACTTGGGATGAATCTACAACTTATGCCGCTACTGAAAGAGCATGGAATCACCGGGCTGGAGCTTATGAGTGCTATCTCTGCCATCGTCATTTCGGTAAACTGGCATCTTTAAATCAACATCTAGACTCCCCTGCTCATCAGTCGAAACTCTATCACTGCCCGGGTAGGTCTTGCAGAAAGGATTTCACGACTCTTGCTGCCCTGATCAATCATCTAGAGAGCGAGAGTTGTGGATATATGCGCTTTGAGGTGGTTCAGGAGAGGGTCCAGCATATCGTCGACCCGCGTCGTATGATTCAAGGATGATGATGGTAGCCTGTCGAGATAGAACCGCGCGATGTTATATGTCGAGTAGGTCTACTTTCATCGTGAGCTGAGGACAGATAGTGGCTAACTGGAAACAGAAGTGACATAAGGCTTTTTTGAAGCATATTGGGATCAAGAGCGTCTTTGTTATATGTCATCGTAGAGGAACAATGTATACACTTGGCTGTAGCGTATGCTACACCAAAGAGGATTCTACAATAGGCGCGCCAGGGACAGTATGGCTTGAGTGGATGGGTTGGGGTCGGAAGGGTGAATAAATTGGCGACGCCATAAGCTACAGCGCAAAGACAATCAAGGGAACGGATCATAATAATGTCTGAAGTATTCGTAGTGGTGTCCTGAAGGAGTTCTCCATGATGTGAAGTCGATATCCTCTTGCTATATAACAATCCTAGATACATCGATCCCTACAGTTTCGCCGCAATGTTGACATGTACAGCCTTGATATTAGAATAAGCCGCAAGACCAGCCTCGCCCAACTCCCTTCCAATGCCGCTCTGCTTCACTCCTCCAAACGGAATTCTCCAGTCACTATCGTTACTAGAATTAATCCACACCATACCCGCCTCGATTCTCTTAGCAACCTGATGTGCTCTTGCCAAATTGGTAGTGAAAAGTGCACTTCCGAGGCCATATTGAGTATCGTTGGCTAAGTTGATGGCGTCGTCTTCAGAAGAGAATTTAGTGATGACCACGAATGGCCCAAAGACTTCTTCCTGGAAAACCCGCATCTTGGGTGTAACATCTGTAAAGACCGTCGGTTCGACAAAGTAGCCCTTTCCATCACCGACTTTGAACGGTTGACCTCCGAGGGCAAGTTTAGCGCCCTCTTTCTTACCGATGTCGACGAAGGATAGAATTCTGTCGTACTGAGCCTTTGTGACTTGAGGACCTTGGAAAGTGCTCTCCTCGAAGGGGTCGCCGACCTTGGAGATGTTCTTGACCTGCGCTCTAAAAGCAGCCATGAACCTGTCATAGATGCCCTCTTGGACAAGGATACGACTCGTGGCAGTGCAGACTTGACCCTGGTTGTACATGATACCAGCATGAGCCCAATACGCAGCCAACTCAACGTCAGCGTCATCAAAGACAATAAGTGGACTTTTCCCACCAGTTTCTAAAGTGATGTTCTTCAAGTTGCCGCTCGCCATCTTCATGATATGGCGCGCTGTGGGTGTAGAGCCTGTGAAGGCGATCTTGTCAACGTCCATGTGTGAAGCGAGTGCTGCACCCGCAACGGTTCCTAGGCCATTGACGATGTTGACAACGCCAGGTGGGAAACCCGCTTGGACGATGAGGTTGGCGAGGTAGAGGATCGAAAGGGGTGTTTGTTCTGCGGGTTTGAGGATCACGGCGTTACCGCATGCTAGAGCTGGGCCGAGCTTCCAAGCTGCCATAGCAAGGGGGAAATTCCATCTGTCAACATTATCAGTGAGCACACTCTTCAAAGGTGGGATTCCAGTAATACGTACGGAATGATTTGTCCACAGACACCGACGGGCTCGCGAATGGTGTACCCAAACTTATCACCTGTCGTTTCGATGACTTGTCCAAACACTTTATCCGCAAACCCGCCATAGTACCGCAACGTCTCAGCGACTTCATTCACGTCATCGTTCAAAGCAACAGAGTAGGGCTTTCCGTTATCCCATGTCTCAATCGTTGCAAGGATTTCCTTATTCTCATCGACAAGCGCAGCAAGACGGTTGAGTAACTTTCCGCGCTCGGTACCGGGAAGGTCTCGCCATGCGGGGTTGCGAAGAACGCGACGAGCAGCTCGGACGGCTTTGTCTACGTCTTCGGAGGAAGCAGCGTATACGGATATGATCTCTTGTTCGTTACTGTGTTTGTCAGAAACAAGTTTCATGTTCTCAAGTGGGAGATCGACTTACGTTGGGTTTATAGAACTAATCTTTTCGCCATTTGACGACTTGACCCATTCATTGTTGATGAACAGACCGGTGGGCTGCTTGTAGGTTCGCCCGTTGGGTGCAGTAAGTTGGACGTCTAGACTCATTGTGGATGTGAATGTGGTGAGTTCAGATTCTGGGGAAATCAGCTGAGGAGGAGAAAGCCACCCTTGTATACCGTATCAACTCATGAAATTCGGTAGCGCCGGTGGATACAGAGTCACCCAGACTGCTGCACTCATTAGGTCATCAGCAAGCCGTCAGATCTTTATTCATATCAAGACCAATCAAACACCCAGTATCAGGCTAGTGTATACTCACCGGCGCTACCGAATTTCATGAGTTGATACGGTACATGTTAAGACTCCATGCCTTTGCTGATAAACACGCCTCTGTGTAACACCGGAGGGTATCTACGTGGGGTACTAACATTAGGTTTCCCCAGACAAAAAGATGAAAAGTATCGCCCCGTTTCGGTATAGTGGCATGCGGAACCCGTCCGGGTCGGTGTGGGGAATTTCCGGGATACCCTGGATGGATAAAGATGTCTTTTTGTTACCGTATTGGGCAGTTATTTTACACATAATCTAGTGGAATCGTGGTAAGAGAATACATCGAAAATATGGTAGCAGTGGAGTCTGTAACAGATGCTAATCTGGACCTGGCAGCTGGGCCCCGAATGCAAAAGCGCAGCTTAGCCTGATGCTCAACCTGTGATGTCGTATGATCAAGACTGTCGAGTGTAAAACATTACCTCGATGCGGAGGCGTCTTGTACGATGTCGTCCCATTCCAAACATGCTAATAGGTTAGGACAAAGATGCAATGTAATTTAAAAGGAGCGATCTTCGCATGTACAATCTTCTTTCCGTGTCATTGAACTATTGACTACACATATTTACTTGACACCAACTATCATGGCCATCGATTTACCCCCAATCTCTAAACTCAATCACTGGCCACTGGCTTCCCCGGCCTGCTGCCGCTGAGGAGCTGCCGTATCCCGCTTATCAACGTCGACATAGTTGGCCCGTTCAGCTCTTTGCGCATAGATAATATTACCCTGCGCCTCCTCCGTCTCAAGATAAGTGATTCGACCCTTGAGGACCCAAAACACAAGCGTGATGATAAGCATGATGCCAAATACAGCAATAGCGTAGTTCATATCGGCCGCTGCGGGGTTAGGCGCAGACGGGAAGAAGAAGAAGACGGTTGTCACGGCGCAGTAGATGACCCCGACCCAGTTAATCACCGACCCAAAACGTCCGAGGCCGAATTCGCCCGGTGGGAGCTTGTCTCGGCCGACGAGCAAAAGAGTTAGGATAGGCATGCCGTATGAAACGGTAAGTGCGATAGTACTAACGCTCAAAATGGCTTCTAGCACGGTCGAGGCAAACGTGTAGAGTATGCCGATAAGAGCCATGACGCCACCTTGAAGCCACAAAGCTCGCACGGGGACTTTCCAGGTTTCGTCGACGCGCGCAAAGTAGCTGCTAAAGGGAAGACCACCGTCTCGAGCAAAACCCCAAGTCAACCGCGAAGCAGTGGTAACGATACCAATACCCTGTCCGATACCATTGACAATGAACAGCGTTAGAAGAACAGTTCCGCCTTGAAGCCCAACAGTCTGCTTAAGAAGATCCATAAAGGCAAGACCGGTAGTTGGGTTGAGGTAGATCTGCGAGTCGACCATGCAGAAGAGACATACGACCATAAAGATAAAGCCGGTAATGGCGCCGATGGTAACAGAGAGCCAGATTACTCGGGGAATGTTGGTTCGTGGTGAGGGAATTTCCTCAACGAGATGGATGGCCGCGTCGAAGGCTGTGAGACCGTAGGCGGCTTGCACAAGACCGATAAACCACGTAACACCATCGGGCCAGCCAGTCTGGTTGATCCACCTCCCAAACACGAAATCCGCAGGCTGAAAGTGAAGATTGTCCTTTGTACCGACGGAAATCAGCATGGCCAAGCTGATGATGAAGAAGAGACTGGCGAAAGAGACGCCCACAAAGTTATTAAACCATGGAAGAACGATATCTTTGCGACAGGCGACCACGTTAAAAAGCGTCATGGTTAACGTGACGCCGAGGTAGACGAGGAACAAGACCCAGCCTTTATCAGCGCCTGCCCAGTCCGGCTGGAATAGAACCTTCATCTTGAGCATGAACTCGCCCATGAATGCAATCTGTGACGCAGAAAGGGTTATCCAGCCAGTCATGTTGATCCATGCACAAAGATACGAAGTAAATCTCCCCGCAGGCGTAGGCCAAAGTCTCGAAATCCAATACGCTTGTCCCAGAGCCGTGGGCATGCTACTGCACATCTCGCCCAACGACACGGCAACGCAGATGTTGCAAACAAAGACAAGCACAAGACCCCAAAGGATGGCAATTGGTCCTCCAGCTGTCAAACCACTGTCTATGCCCTGCGCAAAGGTTGACCATGTACCCAGCACTGAAAAGGCCAGGGCAAGCATGCTCCACATGCTGAATTTTCTGGTAAGGCTCTGGTCATGGCCGAAGTTTGCGAGGTCTTCTGCATCTCGAATGGCTTCAGATGTTGAAGGTGTGCGCTTGAACGCTGAGTGTGTCTCGACGTCGTTGGTCATGGCCGCGTCTGACAATGACCGCGTCGGGAAGAATGAAGATGACGTAGGCGAGGAAGAAAAGGGAAAAGGCGACGGGCAGCCTTGTGAGGGAAAAAAGGTGAGTCAAATTGAGGATTGACTCAATTTGGACAGCGATGATGTAGAAAGAGGGGAGAAGGGGAAATAAAGAGTGAAAGCGTCGCTGCTTATATCCAATTTACCTCTCCTTACCTCGGCGACGAACGGACTACAAAGGTAGAGAGAGACAGATACTGGAGTAAGGTAGAAGGTAAAGCAGATTGGGTATCTCGTACTGGGTTTGGACCGGGCCTGTATCGTGTGACGACCAATCTTGGCAATACCGATAATACTGTACAGAGAGTTTTAGTCTAAGCAACCTGCTGTAAAGAGTGTAGACTATCTAACTAAAAACCTAAATTGCGCCCTACTCGTAGTGGGTGAGCACCACTGAAGACAAAGAGATGGGGAGGAAAACCTGGTAGAAAAAGGGCGCATTTGGATTAGTTGGGCGCAGAGATAAAAAGATAAGGGTGTCACTGTTATCTCTAATCCTAGTTCATATTGAGCTGAGCTACCCTGCCTTGGAAAAAAAGACTCTTCAGTGCGTCATTGTAGTTAGTGCTGACCAGTTTAAAGTCAATTCTATCGCGACAAGATGAATTCAACATGGCGATTAAAGCATCAATTTTCTTGGACTTACAATACGAATAACCACAGACAACTTTAATTTGCGGTGGGGAAGCAAAGCGATTGCTTCCCCATGGGGTATCACAATTAATCATTGCCTGATGGTAATTCATTACGTGATGAATTGAGGTGTGATGCAAGACAAGCCATTCTCTATTCCCCATAGGGCAAAAAACGTTGTATCTGCCATACGTACGACCGGGCCGGTCGCTGGGAGGAAAGCGAGTTAAGATGACAGGAGAGACAAGTCTTCAGCTCCTGGTGGCAATGACCATGGGACCTTGTTCGGTTATCTGGGGGATTAAGCTTCTTATCGGTCGTCACCAAAAAATCTTCAAAGTATTACCCGTAAAGAGTTTAGTCCTTCGTTAACAAACTACATGGGACAAAAGCTGAGAAACAGCTACTGCAAACGGTTAGACGGGTGCTGAATGAGGGGAAGTTATACAAGACTACAGTCTAATTGGTCAAAGAAGCGATCAGCATTGATGGAGTCAGTGTCAAGTGACAAGAGCCTCTCCTCGTTTTGGTCACGCAGAAACAAGGCGAGACAAACAAACAACGGTCGTCCCAATCGCTGAACACGATGCAACTCAATCTGCTAGGTAACAGTAAGATATGGCAATTAGTGGGCCCTTGCCCTTCGTTTCTTCAATGTTGTGCCTTTCTTTGGATAGCGTCTGTTGATAACATAGCGCCTGTAACTGCCGGACATGGAGATAGAGCTCACCATTCAAAGTGTTTTCCGATGGAAGGAAAATGTAATTCTGTTGCGCTTTTCGGGCAACCGAGAGCAACCGTTGCAATCTGGACTGATCTGATCTGATCTGGTCCCCGTCGGCTAACCTTGCATAGCGTAACGTAACGTAAGCGATTTGCTTGTGCCTTACTGTACGTATACTCACAGTATAGCGGAGTTCTAGACGGTACAGAGTGGAGATGGGAGCGGAGCGGTGGTCACGGAACGGCAGTGGATACTCTTTTTCTTTGTGTTCTACTTCTTTCTTGTTTGTGCTTGTCTCGTCTATAAGAAGCTGTCATCCTCAATTGAAGTTATCGTTTTGTTCAAGATCAACTAAGCTCATCGTGTCTCACTACAAGCTATACAAATACACAACACCATAAACACTATCCTCTATTAACCAGGCTTTGTACCTTGGACTCTAAAAGTACCCGTATGGCACAGTCGCTCAGCCCAGACAACATCCATCATGATTCCAGACACCTCTTCTATCGCCGGCTACACCATCTTTCGGGAAGAGCCCAACGATGCCGCTCCCGATCTGTCTCAAATCGAACATACCCATCCTCTCGGTAATTGACCTTTCCTTTTCCATCCAATTAACCTCAAATGACCTCTTGCTTACACTTACAGATCCCCTCTCAATTGACGAGATCCGAGCTGCCACAAAACTCATCCGCGACTACGCAAACCCCAAAACCCTCAAGTTCAACTGTCTCACCCTTCGTGAGCCCAAAAAGGCCGAGTATGCCGCTTTCAAGGCACGCACCGGCCCTCGTCCCGCTCGTCGCGCTTTCGCTATTGTGATTGAGCGTGGTACAGGCCAAGTCTCCGAGGTCATTGCCAACATCCGCGAGGGCAAAGTTGAAGAATTCAAGCCTGTCTCTGACGTCGGTCCCACACTGACCCTCGAGGATCTTGATGTCTGCGAGCGTATTGCTCGCAAAGACCCAAGAGTTATTCGCGCTTGCGAGGAGCTGGGCATTACAGACATGGAAAAGATCTTTATCGATGCTTGGGCTATCGGTTTTGATGACCGTTGGGGTTATGAGAGACGTCTTCAGCAGGGCTTGGTCTACTATCGTGATTCGCCCAACGATAATCAGTACGCTCACCCGCTGGATTTCTCCATTGTTCTCGATACGGAGAAGGAAGAGGTTCTCGCTGTCGATGTTCGCCTCGTCAACGGTGAGCGAACAAAGGTTCCTCTCACTCAGCATAACTACATGCCCGAGTTCATCGGCGAGAACTACATCGATGGCACACTCAAGCCCATCAACATCACGCAGCCCCAAGGCGTATCCTTCCGCATGCGCGGCAACGAGATTTCTTGGGCGGGATACAAGATGCACATTGGCTTCAACTATCGCGAGGGCATTGTTCTTTCTGATGTCCGCATGGAAGACCACCATGAGCATCGCGAACGTACCCTCTTCAACAGAATCAGTGTTGTAGAGATGGTCGTCCCCTATGGCAACCCCGATCCTCCCCACCACCGCAAGCACGCCTTCGACGTGGGCGAGTATGGAACAGGTCTGATGACCAACTCGCTAAAGCTTGGCTGTGACTGCAAGGGGGCTATTCACTACCTCGATGCCGTCATGGCCACTGGAGAGGGTGATCCCGCAGTTATTAAGAACGCTATCTGCATCCACGAGGAAGACAACGGTCTTCTGTACAAGCACACCGACTACCGCGACGGCAGCGTCATATCTGCCCGAGATCGCAAGCTCATCATTTCGCAAATTATCACCGCTGCCAACTACGAGTACGGTTTCTACCACACTTTTACTCTCGACGGAACATACAAGCTTGAAGTTAAGCTTACTGGCATGTTAAATACATACTGCATGCACCCTTCCGAGACAGCTGCCCCATACGGTACTGAAGTCGCTCCCACGATTAACGCGCATAATCACCAGCACATTTTCTCCCTTCGTGTGGACCCAGAAATCGACGGACCGAATAACACAGTTGTCCAAAACGACGCTCTTCCTTCAGAAGCAGAAGTCGGATCCCCAGAGAATCCCTTCGGGAACGGCTTCTACTCCAAAAATACCCCGTACAAGACCTCCAAGGAAGCAGCTTCGAACTACTGCCACGAGACAAGTCGCTCGTGGGCCATCACGAATCCCAATAGCATCAACCCTTCTGCTAAGAAGCCCGTGGCTTATAAGATCCTCAACAACAGCTGTCCCGGCCTTCTAGCCAAGCCTGGTAGCGTGGTATACAACCGCGCTGCGTTTGCGCGCAAGAGTCTATGGGTGACGCCGTACAAGGACTACGAGATTTTTCCCGCCGGCGACTACGTGTGTCAGTCAACCGGTATCGAGAACCATCCTCACAACAGCAACATCATTGACTGGGTGAACCGAGATGAGTCCATCGACAACACGGATATCGTGTGCTACGTTCAGTTTGGTCTGACCCATTTCCCTCGTACGGAGGATTTCCCAGTCATGCCTGCTGAACCTGTTAGCGTGATGCTGCGTGCTTCAAATTTCTACCAGAAGAATCCCGGACTGTGGGTTCCGCCATCGGCGCTTTGTGTTGATGCTGCTTCGAAGGATGCTTTTGGCGAGAAGAAGGAAGAACCTGCTTCTTGTTGTGCAGGCAAGGCTGCACCCAAACTTTAGAGAGAGATGATTTAACGAGTTTGATATCAGGGTAAAATTGTATCAGCATTGCTTTTCAGGTCTTTAGTATTGCATGATAATTACAGGTAAATGGGTTAGGGTATTGCCTGTTTAATTATGATATTGTTTTTATTACAAGTCTACCTTATATACCGTCAGTTTAAACAATATCCATTTTGCGTTAGAGCTCATCGACAATGCGTTAAGCGGGGAAGCCGCATGCTGAAACAGCTGGTTAGATTCATATCCGCAAACCGCTTATATGCATTGTCGAATGGCGATCAGCTTTGAGGCCTCGGGATGGGCATAAAACAGCTCCTCCGTCCTGTCTACAATTGCACTCAGAATATCTTGTTCTTCTCTATCTTCATTGAGCTCTATGTCGTCCAAAATTCCCCCCATGGACACCTCGAATATCGACAGCCTTTCATCATCCCAGGCGATTGATGATGCCTTCGACGATATCTTCGATTGGGGCGTAGATCTCAACATATGGGATTTCGTTCCCGAAGATGATGAATCATTCGGTGAACTCCTTACCGGAGACGCGCGGATTACACCCCAGTGCCCGAGGTCGGATTATGTAGACGCGTCTGAGAACGTCACTGGAGAGACAGACCAAAGCATTCCCAGTAATGCATGGAGTATACCGGAACCCGATAACTTTGACATTGAACAAATACTATCACAGGTTATTGTTTATCCATTCATATGTGAGCTTACGTACTGATATGCTGCATGCATAACCAGGACCCCGACTTGGGAGCATCTTCCACGGCGCATGATATGCCACTGGAACCGCCCGTCATTGAACTGTGTTTTGAGCCACTAGATCCGAATACCCTTGACCCGAACTTGCAACAATATCCTTCGCCGACAGTCGACCCATCACCGGATCCAGTGTCGGATGTCGTTACTGGATGGCTCAATCGCCAAGCCCCCATTGATTACTTCGATTGTAGTACCCAAGCCGACCCGAGCACTTTGGATTCATCATGTATGTCTGGAAATAATATAGGTTTCCAGGTCGGTCATTCAGCACCGGGCGATGAGGCAGCGATCGGACAACAGCGCATAGCTGACCCTTCTCGGTGCGCACCTTGCCGATTTGCAAACATTCCAAAGGTTGATCATCTGACATTGTCCTGAAGCTGTACCATGCTAAACCTCAACTAGTCGCAATGTAACGGCTCGGTAGGGTCAACCTGTACGAGGTGTGTGCGTCTTAGGTCAAAGGTTGAAAAAAAGCTTTTGTGCTCGCAAGCCAAAAACTGGACCCATTCAGTGTTCGAGTCTCTCCCAAACCCAACCGAGCCAAGACTTTCGTTGCCACAGATAGTGTATTTTGAATTGAGTAAGTTCCGAGTTGCCATTCGGTATCATGTTGGCCTATGAACCTATCTTTATCAGGAGAAAATATTGACATTCTTTACACAGTGGAGACGCAAAAGCTCCTGGTCGCTCTTCGGGGTGAGGTGAATCTGGTATCGAGCTTCGGACCCGCGGACAGTCTGGAATCTCTGTTCGACGGCAACACGCTATGGCATATTGATGACAAGGCTTACTTTTCTCCTTATTCGTTGTCAAGCGCCGTGGTTGCAGTCAAGAGACTCGCGACGACAAACGCAGAAGCCGCGGCTCAACCTAACGGCATAGTCCCGCCAACAATGGACGCTGTCCAACTTGACACATTTGTTGATCAAAGGCGACCTGATATAGAAACCAAGGGCCTCACTCATGTTGACGTGAGTAATCCTGGACCCTCATCCCACTAGAGACTGTTGGGCCGCATATCTGACACTCTGTAGCGAGAGACCCTCACCATCGCATGGCGGTGCGCATATTGGCTGACTGTTCTCCTTAACTGGGATGCTAACGAGATATATTTGCATCGTGCTGGGCGTGCTGCCTTGTCTCTAGCAAACGCGAAGAACCTTGTGCTGGAGCTCGCTTATTCTGTCGCGCATCGAATACAGGTGCTCATTAAGAAGCTCTGCCACAGAGCTATCAGGTCGATAAATCGTCTTGACGAGAGCTTGGATCCTGTAACAATCTGTTGCTCTCTCTGGATCATCTTCTCCGCCACCCACAAGTTTGAGAAACGAAATTTCAAGGCCAAGAGCCTGAAAAATCTGGTCTGTACTCAACAGTGTTGATGAAAATTGCTCTATGGCGCGATGCTTACTGTTATTTTAACGTTTAGGGCTATTTTCTTAGCAATCTCCGAGAGAGATCTCGGGCTGCTTTCAAGTCTCTCGATGATTATAAGAGGCTAGTGGGAGCGTCTTGTTGCGGCCGTCCTAGAGACAATAACGGAATCTTTGCAAAATTGATTGAAGAAGCCAAAAAGCCCAAAGCAGCTGTTAGTTTTGCCGCTGACCGCCATGTTTCCCACCCATTCCTGATGTCCATAAACCCGGATGTGCTAGATACAGGGTATGCTTCCATTCAACACGCACACGCACACGCACTCGAGCAATCTCATACTAATTCATTTTAGCCTTCGACCCCAGAGCTATTCGGAGATACTGGAATCCAAAGTTTCGTTTCAAGAGGATATTGCCTTATTCACTGGGTACGCCGCCACCCGAAATTTGGCTACCCCTCGGCCATCAGCATGCGCACAGCAACAACAGTATTCACACCCCTTTCGTCAAAGCATTCCTTTTGAGAGGCGAACTTGTTCAGTTCCATTCGCTACTGTGAACCAAAACCTACATAGGGTCGAAGGATTTGCATCGACACCCGCAGTTGACACATCATCAACCACAACATCTAGCCCAAGCAAGTCATTATCTGCTTCGCTTACCTTGACTTCTAAAGAAGATGGAATTAGTAATCAGAAACGGGGCATTTGTGATGAAATTAGATCTGTAGTAAAGTGGACATTCAAACGGGCCCGAAACAGCCGGTCCCTTAGAGATATTTAGGATAGGCCAAGTTTGAAGATATATATAGAACAGGTACTTTATCTTTCAGAAACGAGTTCAGTAAAGTTTATGTATACCGTTGGCAATATCACAGACGTGCATCCGAGGTCGGCTAATATTTGTTACCTGACAGTTGAGATGGTTGATGGTGTATATCCATTATACAGGCTTTTTGTATCTTTAGCATTGAATGATTATAGTAAGTTGGAGGGCTTTAATATCAGAAATTGAATCAGTATCTCCATACCAGTCAGACACAAAATCCTCTCTATTCCCAGAGCGAAGTTCGTAAAAATTGAGGCTTTTCAGAAACCACATCCAGGCTTCAAAGAAAAGCTGAGCTAGACCTATTTCTGAATGGGTCCAGGCACTATTGATTCAGCCTCTTGGGTTTAGAGATAGGGACAGCCAATTGTCTTCAGGCACCAAGCTTGTTCTTGATCTAGTGGCGGACTATTGATTTGAGGAAACAAAACTAATTTCATGTCCGTTACCTACCGGTATTATTATAAAGCTCTCCAAACCGCTTTCCCCTTTCCAGATACTTGTTCTTTGTTCCCAACTTACTTCAGCCATTCGTTTGTGGATTCTCAGCACTACTCAAGATGAGGTCTGATATCTTGATGCTGGCCGTTGGCCTTTTCGCCGCCGACTCTGCGATTGCTGGTCCTTGCAAGCCTAGGTCTTCGGGTAAGTCATGGTAGAGAACGGTTGGTGACGAGCAATATTTCATGGCTAACAATGGATTTCCTTTCAGCTTCGGATGCGGCAACCACAACTTCGATCGTGTCTACAGCGCAGTCCACTGCAACAGCTGGGGAAACCTCTAATGTTATGTCGTCTGAAACGCTTATTCAGACGGTCACTACTACCACCGTCGCTCCGGACACCACCGCTGCCACGACATTAGACGGCCAGACAACCACCATTATCGACATCACTACAACTAGATCTGATGCAGAGACAACTACTACCGCCGAAGTGATCACTACCGCCGAAGTGACCACAACCACGTCTGAAGCTGAGAGCACAACTACCGCACCCTTGGCAAACCCAACCTTTAACATCGTTGGTGGTGGTGGGCTTGTGGACGGCGCTCCCCTCCAAGGAGTCGATCAAGGTGGCACTCTCCTGTTCTTCAACGCCCCATTCGATGGCTTGCAAACCCGAACATTCATCCTCGATACCAGCACCGGTCGACTGGCAGACAAGGATACTTGGACTTCTGTATGCGCCTACTACGGGACTTCCTACTCGCCCTCCGACCCAGCCAGTATTGCATTCTGCCAGGATGGTATTACCGGCCCTAACATGTACTATGACTATCTGACTTGCCAGATCGCCAGTGGCACCCTCGCTTGTACAGCGCCCAAAACTTCGTGCCCCCTTCATCATGTCCAAGGCGAACCGACCTGTTCCACTGAGCCTGGTAGTGAGGTGAACAATCAGTTTTACTATCAGCATAGTAACGGTAATGGTGACTTCCTGTATATTTCTAGTGGTAGCCCCAATTCCTATACGCCGGTCGGTCTCATTGCTCAAGAAGCATGAGCTAGCTATTGTATCTACAAAGATGTACCATACATCCTATTCGAACACAAGTCCTTGCAATTCCGTCATTCTTGGCAACCTATTTGATTAACAAACATACTATTTAATTGATCCTGTGATTTTGGCCTGTGTCCCATGAATTAATCCCATGCCCTAAGTTTGAAGCAGAGAGAGTAACAAATGCAGTATTCGGTCTAGTTCTACCTGAATAGTGAAAGTAGTTGATTTAAATATCAGTACTAGTGTAGTACATGATTCCGCAATATAGTCGTGCCCTGTTCATCTTACCGCCTTATGTCCCATTACTTGGGGTATCTTGAGGATCTAAACATCTGGAAGTAAAGCGATCCAATCCTCAAAAGCCCAGCAACACCGAACAAAGTCTTCCAGCCCGGCACAGCATCTGGGTAGAATTCCCCATAAACCCTTCCGTATTGGAAATCCTGCCCCTGTACAAAAACACTCCTTCACCAAAACACGAACTGCCAATCCGGAAACATGATGGTGTTCTTCCCCATCTTTTCATCGATAAACCACGACGTACATCCTGTAGCCCAAGTCAATCGCACTTCTTAGCGATAGACAGCGCGCCAACAGCCGATACAAGCACTTTTGTACGACGTGTAATGGCATCAAATGTTTCATGCTCTTGGATGGTGACATGCCAAGTACCAGAATATTCGTCCCATCTTGCTGACTCAACGACTGAATTAAACTTCGCATGCTTTTCACTTAGGCCTCGATTTACGGTTGCATGGCGTATTCATGCGGCCAATCTGACTTGAGAGCGAACGAGTATGAGTAGAAATGCGAAGGGACTTCATACATGACATTAGATGGTTATTGCTCGTGTATAAGTCAACTGACATCGCATCCACAGAAAGCCTTTCTCATTAATACCAAAATTTCTGATTCTAGAATTTCGAATAGTCTGCACGCCGAGACCGAAGCCTAACATTCCAGCTCCAATGATGAGGACCCCTGGTTGAACCATGGTGTTTTGTCGCTTGATTATTCTGTAGCTGAGAATGATACAATAAGAGACGACTAAAGTTCTGATTACGATTTATCTCTGGCAACTTTTTAGGCTTTTGCCTTTTGACACTGGCTCTTGCTACTAAATTGATCTTATCAATTGCTGCCATTTACAACTACGACTTTCTTTCCCAACTCTCGAACATAATCAATGCGAGGCGTTGTGCGCTCCACTTTCATTCCTTGCACGATAAGGGAAAACAAGCCGAGAGAATACCAGAGTACTGTCGGCACATTAGACAGCGAGGTAATTGCACAAATTCATGACCTACGAGTGGGGGTCGTATCCGCGTGGGTCTTCCGTAGTGCATCTGCAACTATATGAATCAGGACAAAAAGATGGCGTACTCCAGCGAGGGAAAGTGAGGCGGCTCGGCCAAGAACAATGCAGCATTAAGGTCATTTGACTACCGTCTATTACCAAATCTGGTAATCCGCGTATGCATTTGCATTACCAAGACATAAGTGGTACATATCACAACAGGGGAAAGTGAAGCTGCAGAAATAATTCGCATCTTGCACTGCGGGGCAATCAATCTAGTCAATTTACTTTTAGGAGAGTGATGTGATCCGGCGAGGTTGTAGTTTCATCTCACAATAGTAACAAATTTACAACTTGAAACCCCAGATATCCCTCTCTCCAAGCCACTCCCAAACACTCGCATCCCCTTCCTCTCCACTACTGGTCGTGAATCCCTTACTAGTATCTTCCAAATCAGGTCCCGGATCATTAAAAACCTGTACCTGTCGCGTGTTACCTTTTCCAACCTCCAACACTGTACCTCCAAGGTGCTTCTCGTCCTCAACGCACTCCAGCATGGCTTGTGCACATTCTTCTGGCGTAACCCACGCATCCTGTGCCTCGTTCACATTCTTCAGCTTCTCAGGGTGCTCTGTCCACAAAGGTGTCTTTACAACGCCTGGTGCAACCGCATTGACTCTTATACCGACTTGTTCAAGAGTCGAGAGACACCGAACAAAGCCTGTAATGCCGAACTTACTCGCGCCGTACATGGGTGTTCTGAAGGTGGGAATTTGAGCAGCGATGGAAGAAATGTGAATCACACGCTTTGGATTTTCCAGCGATGCCTTTACGCCTGAACCATGCAACCAGTGCGAAATAGCCATCTGTGTAGCCCGGATAGGATGCGTGAGGTTGATGTCAAGTAATTTGTAGTGATCACCTTCCGGATCGTCTTTGCTCTCGGGAGATCCAGGAGGATGCCAGAAGTTGGACCAGTTGGGCTCGTAAACGCCTGCACCAGGACAGACTATATCAAAGTCTCCGAACTCTTGAATAGTGAACTGAAAAGCATGTTTGAGCTCTTTCCAAGATGTTACGTCGGTTTTGACAAAGACTGCTCGTGGAGAAGAGGAGTGCTCCGATACCAGGGCTTGGGCTTCAGGACGAAGGGAAAGGTCTGCAATGACAACACTGCAGTTCCTGGAGAGAAGAAGCTTTGCAAATTCATAGTTGATTCCTTCATAGATGTTAGTACGTTGTATTTGAATTTACTTGACATACTGACCTGAGCCTGCGCCGGTAATAATGGCAGTTTTGCCAGACACGGAAAAGGGCTGAGCTGAACTAGAAGCCATGATATAGGGTTTCGAGAAAAAAAGAAACTATCAAGTACCAATGGGCATGCTCTACCGTCAGCAACGATAATGAAGCATACCCAAGGCAATAAATAATTATGCGATTCTCCGCATCTGCCAAAGTCATATTGTTGTCAAGCCCCGCTTATGGGTCTTCTAACAGCCGACTTGTAATCCCCCACATTTGTCGCTTTGATGACCTGTTCTGTCAGCCGTTAGCTTATTCCCTCTTTTGTAGTCTCGGCTTGACTTCCCATTATAGATCGCAATCCCCCGCTGACGAACAACTCGATGAATACACCAGCTCGGTTCAACAACCTCACTCGCTCCGTTCACTTCATTCATTTACTTCCCTATCGAGGAAGCAATGCGCTCTTTCTCAGGCTGGTAAGACCTCACTCGCTATCAGAGTGTGGAACAACTGATAATCGGTGATAGTGAAACTTGCAGAAGCAGGAAATTAAAGTGTGATGAAGTAAAGCCCATATGTGGGGCTTGTGCAAAGAGTTCACGGGCGTGCAGTTACTCCAAAAGATCTGTGTTTCGGCCGTTCCAGTGTTACACTGGGAGAACCAAAAACAAGAGTCCCAACGTTGAGAGTTTTGGTTCAGCACATGGTCAAGATGTTTTTGATGGGGATCATGTGTGGCTTGAAATTCCAGAGGAGTGTATGTTCGACTTTCTTGGCCTTACTGCTATTAACTGCTGATCAAGACATAGTGCACTTTGTCCATATAGAAGACCCATATGCTGAACTGGATGATACGGTACTCGATGCGACTATCGAAGCAGATGAAACAACTCAGTCGCCATGCCTACCATCTGGGATTTGGGAGCAAGAGGGCTCTCTTACCCTCGATCAAGAATCTCATATTGAAGATAGTATCCCTCAGGCGACACCTGGTCAAGACGATTATGCTGTGATCTCCAGGCTAGCAACACTCCATCTGATAAAACATTACAAAGAAGGACCAGGGACTTGGTAAGGACTGCCTGAACAACACTATAAGGACTGATTACCAACGGGATAGGTTTGACATATTCGACACTGGCTGCTATTTCTCAGGCAAAGTACCTGTCAAGGCCGCTACAAGTCCCCTTCTAAAATCCGCCATCTGCGCTATCGCAGCAAAACACTTGTACCGTCTAAACAAGGACAAGTCACATTTGCCTCCTAGCTCAACAATTCAGCGACCTGAAGCGTCTCAAGTCTCCCGCTGGCTCACGTACGACTGGCGATATGAATCTGCAAAGCACTACGACGAAGCCATCCACCATCTGAAGCACGCGGTGGACTTACAAACTTACGAAAATGACCTCAGTGAAAAAGAGGATATGCTAGCGGCCGTAGCGATTCTTTGTATTTACGAGCTCATGGATGCACCTGGGACCGCCTGGAGGGCGCATTTGAGTGCTTTGCCGCTGTTCAAACCTACGGAAGATAGTTCAACCCCTGTTTCAGCAATAATTATTCCTAGGACGGCGATTCAGGGGCCTATTCTTTGGAGTCTGGCGAGACAAGATCTACTGTGTGCATGTGAGTGTAACCTCCCTCACTTGGTAACGTCCATTCTCTAACAAATATCAGTCATCAGCGAAACACAGACAAGACTTGATCTAAAAGACGTCCGCCTCTGGCAAAACGCAGGCCTTGCAACTACCGAAGACGGCACCCTAATGCCATTCAGTCCTCTATGCTCAGCAGACATCCGCACCTCAGCCGACGTCGAAGAGGACACCAAGAGTAACGAGTTGACATGGCTGCTAGGCAAGCTCTCAAATCATCTCACATCAGGTGACGCCATCAACCCTACAGACTACGCACTGCCTCACGGCCAGCGTCCTACATTGGGAGTAACCCAGGAGTGTCTGCTTGAACGCTGGAGGATGTTGATGACAGAATTTAGAAAATGGCATGAAAGTCTGCCATCGACCTTTACACCCTATGCAAGAACGCCCTACCCTACCAAGGAGCCCGAATCTTGCTTCGCGTCCTTCGAGCAAATCTGGTACGAGCTACCTATTTGTGCCGCTACGATGCAAAACTACCACATGGCCATGATATTACTACTTGTTAATCAACCACAAGAGTCCACATTTATTCGTTCCACCGTCTCAGCACGATTGAACTCGTATAGGAAGATTCAACAGGACGTGCACCACTACGCCAAGGAGATATGTGGAGTTAGCCTCGCTGATCCTACTGACCCGGTGAGAGCCAACTCTGTGCAAGCGCTCTTTGTGGCAGGGCAGGTATTTTATAGAAGCGGAGAGCAGCAGGCAGTGCTGAGGCTGTTGGAGGAAGTTGAGAGAGACTTGGGGTGGAAGACGAAATTTCATAGGGCGAAGCTTGTTGATGAGTGGCCGAAAGGATGACTGAAGGGGGAGAAGGATATGCAAGTACATCTTTTTCGGGTTCTTGCACTGAATGTTGGGTTTTGGGTCAAATATTCGTCTAATTATAATACAGGTATTTTAAGAAGATTAATTGAGATCAGTGAAATGCCTACAGGTGTAATTGACACTATAGCCATTTCTGGGAATAAAATGTGTCGACATTACCTGATGACAAGCAGTTATGGGTCATTGATTCCAGTTGGGTGCGAAAGTCACAGTCTTGTGACGTCTAAGCTACGCGGCTTCAGCCATACCGATCATCCTTAGGAAGATTAGTCACCACAGACCCGCGTCAAGGTAACTTCATCGAGTTCAATTTTGAGATCAGTAAACTCTCCATCGCAGCTGATGATGAGTGAGAGTTGAGCCTGGGTAATAGGGTTGGGTCCACTAGACCAGATCTGTCTGTCCAGAGCCCAGTCAGAAAGATGGTCTGCGTATACAGGGTTCAGGTAGTCGTCTCCGATCTTGGGTGAGATGTTGCAAATATAGTCTGAGCCGGGTTGCAACAATGATGCTGAAGGTAAAGACCATAGGTAAGATAGTTCGTAGTTGCCATCCAGGTTGTGCAAAGTCTGCGAAATCTGGCTCTCACCCTGTCCATTGTAAAATGTAAAGTCTCTGCAATATTTGTCAGCATTCGAAGCTTAGTTGCGAGGTGTCACCACATGAGTCATACAAAGCATTAGGGGGTGAAGAAGCTTCGTCAGTGATGGTAGAACCAGAGCTTGACCATGGTGTAATGTCGGTAGGGCTGTCATCGAAGCCTGGGTTGAGAACGACCTGGCTTTCGACACAGACTGGCGCTTCAGAAGTCGTGGTGCTTGCAGCAACTGTGATTGAGGTCACCTCATAATTCTGTTGCCTGATTCTTGTCGTAATACAGTTGCATTCGGCTTGATATCCGTTTACGGATCGGCACCATAAATCCAAACTCAAAATTGGAAACCGCGGCCCCATCCTACAGTGAGACCCATTAGGCCTCATTCTAGCCAAGAATGATAACGATGTCCGCAACTCTCAGAGTATTTAACATAAATATCAACCAATTCCAATCTTTCCCAATCACCACAACTCACCATCTTCTTTAACAATGACCAGACCAGCTTTTGGCCCCCGACTCCAGGGTAAAGTCTGTATCGTAACAGGCTCGTCCTCTGGTCTAGGCCGCTCCATAGCACTGGGTTACTCACGTGAAGGAGCCTTACTTGTCTGCGCTGATCTGCAACAGAGTGCACGCGCAGACGTCAACAGCGAAGAAGCGATCAGTACGGATGAACTCATCCGACATAAAGGCGGCAAAGCAATATTTGTGCAAACGGATGTTAGTAAAACCGCTGCCGTGGAGGGGCTTATCACTAGGGCCATTATTCAGTTTGGTAGAGTGGATGTGTAAGTCAAAAGACCTCATGGAGTGTAGAAAAGGGTGGTTGACAGCGTATAGATTGGTCAACAACGCAGGTATATCCATCGAAGCAGGAAAGAAACCATGCAGAATTCACGAAACGCCAGAGGACTGGTGGGAGTTGACCATGGCTGTTAATCTCAAATCTATCTTTTTGACTAGCAAATATGCTATCGCCCAAATGCTTAAGCAGGAAAAGAACGAGTCCGGAGATCGCGGTTGGATCATCAACATCTCGTCTATATATGGCATTGTCGGGGGATACACCATTCGTAAGTGTAATTCCACTCAAAAGCTCAATTGTGCTAAGTTAGGCAGCTTCATATGCTGCTTCCAAAGGAGCAGTGTCGAACTTGACCCGTTCTGTTGCACTCGACTACGCGAAAGACGGCATTCATTGCAACGCAATCTGCCCTGGCTGTAAGTAATCCCGAACGTGAATACAAAGCGTCAAACTGACAGAAAGTCTTGCAGTCACGGAAACAGCCATCTTTGCGGATACAATCAAAGTGCATGACAAGGAGGATATTCGCTCAAAGCATCCACTACATGGTACTGGTACACCGCAGGATCTCGTGGGTGCTGCCATTTTCCTTGCCAGTCCCGAGGCCAGATGGATCACAGGAGTGTCTTTACCAGTTGATGGAGGATATACAGCGCAGTGAGGATCATAGGCCAAGCCGGGACCAACACATTGAAGGGTTGGCACGATTCTAAAATGCTAGATAATCCATCCAATTTATGTTTATTCCAAACTATAAAATCCCATTATCATCCTTCATACAAAAGCGAAATCCATAATTCCCATCTCTCATCTACCATATTTTTCCCGTACACTAA
This sequence comes from Fusarium aywerte, assembly GCA_013186375.1. Classification (NCBI taxonomy): domain Eukaryota; kingdom Fungi; phylum Ascomycota; class Sordariomycetes; order Hypocreales; family Nectriaceae; genus Fusarium; species Fusarium aywerte. The sequence continues at coordinate 12,609 of JABCQV010000123.1, read as the reverse complement.
TACTCTTGATACAGATGTCGCATCGCTCGTCTTATGTTTTTAACCATCTACATGCTATGCCCGCTTGCTTCCTTGCTAGTCAAACAGTTCCAATAAGATTAAAAACGTAGCCCCCACCCAAACGCAATGAAAATGACAAAAGAGAATACAAAAGAAAATGAAACAAAGGGAATGTGTAAAACGAGTGTTGACCTTGATGTATCTCCTTATCGAGATGTAGGTAAAGGCCGTGCTGTGTTGTAGTCGTTGTTGTGTTATGTTGTTATAGTGTTATACTTGTCCAGTTAAAACATGGACACTCGAGGTTTGGCTTCAGGAGTCAGAACGACGAGATGACCTTTTCGTCATGTTAACTCCACGTGGAAAGTTTCTTTGTCATGTTCATTCCACGTGAAAGACCTCCTTCAGCCATTCAACTAGTCACGAATCTGCAGACCCATCACTTTGAGAGCTAGACCGCGCCGTCGCTGAGTTGAGGTTCCTTCTCCTGACGATCGAGCTCCTGCAAAACATCAAGTTAGTTCAAACTGCCATCATGTAACAAAGCATAAGGGGGCAAACGTACAAACCCTTTTCACGTGGGTCCCTAACAATTACAAGCTCTTGCGCTCGCTTGGGATCCTTGATTGGCTTCCTGCCCTTGGAGCTCGCCCTCGGTACATTACCGCCGCCGTTGTTGATCTGCGCGACCAGCGCGGCAACCTGCGTCTCAAGAGAGTTGACCTTGGAGTTGGCAGACTTTTGCGCCTTCTTAGCCTCGTCGAGCTTCTTCATGAGGTTGTTGTTCTCGGTTCTTAGCGCGTTGAGGATCACCGCTTCGCGTTCAGCTGTCTCGAGCTTCTTGTTCAGCTCGTCCCGCTCTGCGATAAGACCCGCGATCTGCTCCTCGGCTGCGGTGAGCTTGGCCTTCAGATCGTCGCGGTCGGTGGTGACTTCATCAGCCTTCTGTTGCAGGGCGGTGGCCTCTTCTTGAAGGGTGGTGAGCTTCTGGGTGATCTCGTCGCGCTCGGCGGTGAGGGTGTCGACGCTGAGTTGAAGACGGCCGGCGTTTTCGGCGGTGGCTTCGAACTTGATGGTGAGGTCGTCGTGCTTGGTTTCGGCCGTGGTGAGCTTCTCCTTGAGTTCGGTGTTCTCGCCCTGTAGGGCTTCAACAGCAGGAGGAGCTGGTTCTTCAGCGGCTGGTTCAGGAGTAGGCTCTGCCTCGGGCTCGGGGGCTGCTGGCTCAGGAGCTGGGTCTTCAGCCTTCTCTTCAGCAGGTGCTTCTGGTTCAGGTTGAGCCTCAGCAGGCGCAGGCTCAGTTGCAGGTGCATCTTCAACCTCTGGGGCGGGAGCAGACTCGGCAGCAGGAGCCTCTGCTTCAGGGGCAGGCTCGGCCTCAGGCTCTCCCTTCTCCTCTTCAACAACGATGACATCTTCAGGTGCAGCCTCATCAACAGGACCATCAGGCGCCGGTACGTTCGCAGGATCAGCCTTCTCTGTAACGTCCGACGCCACACTAGACGCGTGGCTGATGGTGCTCATAGAGCTAGAGATGGTTGACATGGAGCTAGAGATGGTGCTTCCCGCATCAGATCTCAAGCTCTCATTCTCCGACCTCAAACTGCTCAGCTCCACAGACAGTCTCAGCATCTGCGACGACTGATCGTCCTGCTCGGTCAACAAGACCTTCACCTGCTCCCTCATTCCTTCCCTGTCGCCATGCAGCTGCTCGTACTTCTTCTTAAGCTTCCTCCTCTTGCTCTCTACCTCCTCCACCTCCCTTGTCACGGCCTCCTTCTCCTTAGTGATGGATTCGATCTGCGACTTAAGCGCTCCATTCTCGGTGTCCAGACCAGCGATGCGGGCTTCCTTAGTCTCGGTGTCCTTGGCCCAGGCTTCCTTTTCATTCCTGAGCTCGTCGATCGTCGCCTGGAGTGTCGTGACCTGTGCCTCGAGCGTCTTCTTGTCTGTTTCGAGTCCGGTAAGTTGTTCCTGGAGTCGGGTCTTGTCGCTTGTGAGATCAGTGATTTGCTTCTGCAGGTTCTTCTTGTCGTCCTCGAGACCCAGCTTGTCCTTGCTGAGAGACTCGACCTGGTTCTTGGAGTTCTCGCTCTCCATTCTGAAGCGGTCGCGGTCCACCGTCAACTCGCCCAGCTCCTTGGACTTCTCAACAAGGTCCTGCTCCATGTTGTTGACACGGAACTGCATCGACTCTTGGGAGATCTCCATAGTAGCAATGCGAGCAACATAAGCTGTCTCTTGAGACTTGCGGATGGCCTTGATGTCCTCGAGCTCGCGCTCCAAGTTGATAGCCTTGGCCTCATACTTGCTGTTGGACTGAGTCGCTTCAAGGCTGTTCTTCTTGAGATCCTCGTAGTTCCTCTCAAGAGCAGCCTTGAGTTCGCGGTGCTTGGTGAGATGTTCCTCAAGCTCCTTGACCCGGCTGCTGAAGGCACTCTCAGTCTTGATGAGCTCATCGCGCTCCTGGGTGAGCTTGGAGACGATCATGTCGCGCTCCTTCTTGGCCTGGCTAATGATCTGATCCTTCTCCTTCTTGACCTGCTCGATAGCATAGTCGCGTTCCTTCTGGAGCTTGGCGATAGCCGAGTCACGCTCCTTCTTGGATTTGGAGATAGCCATGTCAAGATCCTGCTTGGCCTTCTCAGCGACGTGGTCACGGTCCCTCTGGAGCTTGTCGACGACAGAGTCTCGTTCACGCTTGATGCGTGAAACCATCTCATCGCGCTCGCGCTCAAGTCGCTGCAACTCTTGGTCGCGCTGCTTCTTGGACTTGGAGATGGTGGTGTCGAGATCCTTCTGTGCCTGTTCCACAGCCTGGTCACGTTCTCGCTTGTACTTGTCGACGTTCTTGATGGCTTGGTCGCGCTCGTACTTGAACCTGTCAAGCACCTGCTCACGATCCTTCTTGACCTTGTCGATAGACATGTCACGGTCCTTCTCGAATCGCTCCAAGGTGCGACGCTGCTCATCAAGTCTTGTCCTTGTCCTCTCAAGCAGACGAGTCTGCTCCTCAAAGTCGGTAACAAGTCTGTCCCGTGTAGCCTGAGCCTTGTTCCTCTCTTCACGAAGCTCATCCTTGTCGGTCTGCATGTTGGAAAGCCTGTATCGAGCATCGCTGAGGTCCTTGTGCGTCTCCTTCTGCTTCTCTTTGAGCATCTTGAGCTCCTTGCGAAGGTTCTCGAGCTCAGCAGACATGGTCTCTTCCACATCGTGGCGTGAGCGGGCCCTAGGTCGAGAAGGGGGACGCTCAGGCTGTGGAAGCTGACGGGACTCAGGAATGCGTTGAGGTGGTGTAGCAGTCCGTGATTGTTGCTGGACAGCAGGCTGTTGGACTGGTTGTTGCTGGAAAGGCTGCTGCATCACGGGCTGCACGATGGGAGGGCTGATGGGTTGAGCAGTGTACATGACTGGTTGGGCAGGCATGATGGGTTGAGTCATCATAGGCTGAGGAGCAACAGCAGGCTGCTGAGCCATCATTGGCTGACCAGCAGGGTGTTGAGTGTAGGTAGACGATGATGAGGTGGTCGTCGTGGTAGAATGGACAATAGCGCCATTCTGCTGGTTAACAGCAGGCTGTTGTGCGATGGCTTGCTGTGTGATCTGTTGTTGCTGAGGCTGCTGAGCGATAGCCTGCTGTGGTTGTTGCTGTGCTGGCTGCTGCTGCTGAGTGTTGTTGACAGTCTGTTGGGTAGTAGGCTCAATGTGAATGTGAAAGGTTCGACCACGACTTCGTGATCGTTCCTTGGTCCTCTCCTGCTGTCGCTCAACCGTTCGTCCAGAGGATCTCTCCAGCTGACGGTCCTCCTCAAACTCGACTCTCTTCTCACCAGGACGAGACTGCTGCCTTGAGATGGCACCTGTCTGACGTACTATGGATCGAGATCGTGTAGGTGTCTTGGAATAATCATCCTCACTCTCACTCATGACAGTAGTGGCCCTTGTGGAGACAGAGACGTTGGATGAACTGCCCCATCCTAGCTCCGAGGCAGAGTCCCAGTTGTCATCAGACATGTATGATGCTCTTGGTGAGGGCTCTGGCGATCGTGTGTCCTGGCTGGTTCTGAAGCGAAGCTGAGGAGGCTGGAACATGAAGCCTCTTCCTGAGTCCGGTCGTCGGCTCATGGGTGGTGGTGATATGGATGAGACGTCACTGGCTGAAGAGACGGTGGAGACCTCGGATGGTGCAGTGGTGGCTTCTGAGACGGTGGACAGACCATCATCATCTGGTCGACGAACTGGAGGTGGACGGGAGACTGATCGGTTTCGTGTGAGGGCAGTTGAGGTGGTCCTTGGGTTCCTTGCGCTCTCATCCGACGAAGTGTTCCAGGAGTCGGACTTGTTCCTGGGTGGGTTACCCCGGATTGTGAGGGCCATGGCAGTCTCTTGCTGCCGTTGCTGTTCATATTGTGACAGTGGATCAAAAGGCCGACGCGATGGCGCCGGCTTTGTGGCTGTCTTCTGTGATGATTTCCTCATATTGAAATGAGGACTGTTTGTGTGTGTAGTATGTTGATGTGAATTATTGTTGCTGAAAAGCGAGTTTCTCTTTTGTCTCGCTCCTGTGTATGTTCTGTATTTTCGTGGGGTTCGTGGATACTAACACGGTACCAGGGTCCGTGGGTGATGTGATCGGCGGGCGGCGGTGAGGGTCGAAGGGTTGCGGGTGCACTACATAAATGAATAAGGATTGAACAAAGAGGCCTCGGTCGATTAATGTTTTTGTGCTGAGCTATCTCTAGAGAGAGAGAAAAAAAGAGAAAAAGAAAAGGAAGAGAAGAGAGATTAAGCTGGGACTGGAAATAAGGTGTGTAGCCGCCAGTTTTGTTCAACCTCGAAACCTCTTTTCGCCTTGGATCTACAGACCGGAGGCCGGGGGGTGGGAGTGCCCGAGCCAAGCCCAACCCAATTCCAACAGGGTTATCATGAGTAAAATTGATCCACTACCAACCACATACAAAATTCACATTGGGCACTGGCCAGGCCAGACCTGCAGTTGAACAGCTGGACCAATAACTACAAATCAGCTGTGCCCATGACGCGTGAAGCATGATCCTTGGACGGTAGAGCGGGAGAGAGAGAAAAAAGAGGCCCTAGTCTATTTTAGTCTATCAAAAGTGACCCGACATTCTACAAGGTCTCGATTGGCTTTTCAATTCAGTCAAATATTGTACCCCCGGAGTCAGCGGCGGGCGGGGTGAGGCTACTGCAGACTGTACATGTACGGTAGAGCTCTGACAGTTGACCATTGACCATAGTGGTTTAGACTCGACTTGTTTACTGGACTCAAATTGGACGTTCAAGTGGCAACTGGCCATGTGGACAGGCGTGGTTGAAGGGAATCGTCCCCGATACTGACGGGCAGTGGATAAGTCTTCTGCAGGGGAATGGGGGTCCCGGCTCCTCCGCTGTCGAAACAAGGCCGAAGTAGAAAATTGTCTGTGCAGGTTTACTAGTTAGAGGACTGGGAGCTTTCTACTGAGTCCTGACCGGAGAACTAAGCGATAACCTCTCTTCTGCAAGGAAGGGGAGAAAAGAGGATAAAAAGAAATGCAAGACTCCATACCGCTGTGTGTCTTACGTGTACAAGCCAAACCAAAATCACTAGAAAGCACGTACATTATGCGTTACATTTGTGCCACAGAAAATTCGCTTATTTTTGCCCTCTGTCTCTCTTGCTTTCTATTTTCTTCTTTTTTTGTTTTGTGCATTATTATGTATGTTGTGCTGCTGCTATTGCTGTTGTGCTTGCTTGCTTGCTTGCTTGATCTTTCTTGTCTTCTCCTCCTCCTCCCCCACAGCTCCAGATCACTCTCAGCATACCCAATCGTTTAAATCAAGGCATCCAATCCAGTCAAACACACACAAAAAGGATCAGCAAGCTTGGGCTCCTAGACTTACAGGGGGGAGTCCCTGTAGCTTTTGAGGCCATTTTAGGCGTGGATTTCGGGTCGGGCTGCAACGTTTATGTGGGGGTTTCCGATTCGTTCGAGAAGGGTCGTAAAACTGGGTTAATTTTGTGACTATACTCAAAAGAATGTTAGATGACAGAGTTGGGAAGTGAGGCAAAGACACACAAAGGAAGATCGTTTGGATAAGACAAGAGATTGTGAAATTTTGAGGAAATGAGGAAGGTGAGTAATACATATACATGTGTCGAATTGAGGCTTTTTTTCTTTCTGACTCATTTTTGGTGATCCCCAACTGAACGTGGTGGCTGGGCGCGTAGCAGAAAAAAAAAAAGCGCAGGTCACAAACTGGCCTCATCCTATCGCTTAAAAAACTGAGGCTATTCGCGTCTGGCACCGACAACGCTGATCGTTACCAACTATCGTATCGCTATCAATCTTTCTCGGCGGTTCAACGAACAAACCCCGCAAATGGCGGGTTTCAGATCGACTATGCCCAACCTCATTTTGAACCCTTAACCAAGGTTTTGGTAATTTTATAATCACAGAACGCATGATTTTGTCTTGGTAATACCATTCTTTATGAAACAACTTGCGGCCTCGAAACTTTATTGTTGATTCTTTAAGGAGGCGTAGTAGTGAAAGCTGAGGCGCCCCTTGGGTAGTCATTATTATCAGGTTCTAATTGGGAATATACAATACTTCGCCACGAGGGCACTGCCGCTCACAAGATTGTCGCGGCAGCAACCTTCAAGCTTGTTCCTTGTACTGTAACGTGTGGAACCAAAGTATCAAAAGTGTCTGGTTTATCCATGTTACGCACGCAAGCAGAAGCCCGAACAGACGTGACCAAAAATCGCCCGATTCTGGACTAATCGAACAGCAGCAGACAGTTAACAAATTCCATGGTCAATGCGAAGGTTTAGTTGATGCACATACAGCTCGGTGACCGATCCGCAAAGATCGTGTAGTTGCCACTTTGCTTTCACGATAAGCGCTGCAAATGCAAAGCGTTGGCCTCGATCTCATCAGAAATTCCTCTATGTTACGCGTGTGCATGAAGCATTTTGGTTGCCTAGCCTACTTACAGTACCCGTTTGACTATGCGGGTACAGACAGGTACAGGTACTGTGATGTTCATCACAGTCACAATGCATTTCCTGATATGTTTGCGCACAGGAACAGAGGAGTCCGGGTTTTCTGCCCTTTTGAGGCCAGCCATTCCTGAACCTGGTCTTGTCTCGCCCTATTATATGGGGAGAGGATGACTAAGATTGGGTTTTTTTTCAAACGAGTAGTAGACGGGCATGCACAATTGATATATGATAGGTATGGACTTTTTCGCCTTAGCTGTTTGTTGTCGGTGGTGAAAATGCCACGAAGCATAGAGGCAGGGAAGAAAAAATAGAAACCAATTTTAACAATGGAAGAAACAAGACGTCTATTGGTTTATACAAAATGGCATATTTACATGGCGGAAAGATGAGTCATTCATCGTCATCAAAATGGATAAATCAAGCCACATCAACAGCTACGCCAGGGACAACACTTCCTGTCGTCGTAGGCCCTTTGTATCCTTTCCTTGCACTCACAAACCACCAAACACTAACCAAAAACGTCAACCCACCCCAAATCACGCATGTGTAATTCATACTCTGCGGCGTCGTAGGTAAAGAATAAGGGAAGCAGTAGATAACACTCCAGATAAGGAGATACCCACACGCAATGCCGTTGATAATAAATCCCCAAATTCCATGCATTTTAAAAGGTCCGTAGGCGATATTCTTGCGTCCGCTGAGCAGGTTGGGGAGAATGCACGATAGGAATGAGCAGCTGCAGAGCAGAATAAATGTGCCTACAAAGGCATTAAATGCTGTTGTGCTTCCCACGTAGATTGCGCCGAGGACAGATACTAGAACTGCTGTGGCAATGGTGGAACAGAGAGGCATGTCAAGAGATTCTTGGACGTGGCCGAAGGCAGCTGGGAAAGGAGTTGCTCCATCGCGCGCGAGTGCCCATAGTGTTCGTCCGCAAGTGATGTATAGTCCCACGACGGTTAGAGCGATACAAATCATGACCAGTGACAATAATCCCGTAGCACCAGCTGCAGAACCAGTTGCTTGACGATATATCTCAGCGATTGGATACGCTGATTCGAATAGAGCGTCGTAGTCGTTGATGGCGTACATGATGGCGATTAAATAGCAGAGCCCAGTAACAAAACCAGTAGCAACCTGGAATAAAATAGCAATGGGGACGTTTCGACTCGGATTGGGAATCTCCTCGGCTAGCTGCGTCGTAGCATGGACCGAGCCAACACTATACGCTCCGTTAAGCATGCCCGCCACAAAGACGAATCCGTCCGGATATCCAATATCAGCTGTCCAGTCTTTCCAGACAAATGCCGAGCTCGCAAGCGGCGGACGACCTCCTCGGCCGGGCATGATAGCCACAGTAATAACCGTGATGATAAACCCAGCCAAGATGATGAAAACGCCGAATTTGTTCAGCGCTGGCATAGCACTGTTCCACAGACAAACCGCCGCGCACGAAAGCCACGTCGTGATGATGTACGTGATAAAAACATGCCATGACTCAGCCACGAAACCATCATGGTTCAAGGCATACATCTGCACAAGCGTGTTCGCCAGAATACTCGACATACTCGCGCATCCCAAACTCCACGCGAGATAATTCCACCAGCCCGCGTAAAATCCCAGCGCGCGTCCCCATCGTGGACCTGGGGTAACGGACGCCCAGTGATATACACCAGCAGACGAGGGAATAGCGCTGGCAAGTTCTGCGACGCTGGCGGCTACGGCCCAGTAGAAGATTGATACAGCGATGAACTCGTAGAGGACGCCGGGTGGACCGCCGTTGAAAATGGCGACGAGGATGGAGCCGCCGATTGCAGGCCAGACGTTACCGACGACAAGGCCTACGCCTGCGAGAGAGAGCAGGGTGAAGTTTTGGGGGAGCTCTTGGACGTGGCCTGAGGCGTTGATAGGGGTGGTTTGGGAGAGGGTTTTGACGGTATCGTGAGCATCGTCATCTCTTTTAGATGTGTCCATCTTTGATCGTGTATCATCCATTTCGAGAACCCTTTGATAAATCTCTAGAAGTAAAGACCATTGAATGGTAGAAAGTGGGAGATTCAGACATTTTCAAGTCCCAGCTGCGCGTCCCGAGGCTTTGGTTTTGACGCTTCTTTAGTTTGCCCCCAGACGTTGGGGTTGTCGCATGTTCTTTCCGAAAGCGGTTTGGATCTCATCTCTAATCTGCGGAGATAGGTCAAGTCTTAAATTTCCCCGAGGGGTTTTGTCTTTAGTGCCTTGTTATCTAAACACTAGGCTGATAGTAAGGGCGGCAGGCTTATCTGGAGGGCGTTGTCGGCTGGAGTATCCTAATGAGATGATAGTGTTTGAATCTCGGTAGACGAAGTGTAAGATGATGAGGGGAAGTAGGTGAAGAAGGTTTACAGTTAAGAGATTGGGGCCGATCCGAGAGCATCTAGAACGTAAAAGTATTAAGAGGGATTTACGATAGTTAATTGATTGACAAATGTAGCATTATTGGTGTCATTCATCATCATTCTGATAAGATATGTAGAGTGGAACTCGCTCCGGAGACTTTGAACCGACTGATCTGATCCGGGGCCAATCGTGCGGGGTAATTTCTGTTAGTCATCGATTGGAATACCAGAGTCCAGGGTAGGTTCGACACATCCGGGGACGAAGCAATAGAGTCAGAGAACAACAACGCCGGTTTCTTCTTGACTGACTTTGATTAAATTTCTCTTATCTCTTTCTATAGTAGTTCATTTCAAATAACGTTTGTTCATTGAGCTCTACGTTGCATCGTCATCAAGCTCCCAACATCCCAAAAGCTCCTCCTACTCACTATCTTTTAGTAAAATCTCAAGTAGATCAGGTACTTGAGGTCTGATGCGTAGAGGACTTTGTACGCCCTCTGTGTCTCGGGTAAATCGTTCCAATATGAAAGGATGTTTTTTCAAGAACAACTTGAACAACTAATGTTACCAGAGATATAAGTGGTGGTTGACATTACTAGGGAAAAGTTTTTGCAATAATCTTCTATATCTTGTTATCTTCTATCTCACTCTTATCTTATCAAGATAGATATGCGATAACGCCAGCACATCATCAGTCGATATAGATCTCAATCTATATCACAAAATGTCCTGCATAAATTGTGCATCTGCTGATTTGTCTATAGTATGACCTGATTGTGAGATAAATCTTAGGCCATGTAACAACAACGAGATATATGAGGCTATAGTAAATCAATATATTGTTTTGTATCTCCAGAACCCCTAGTAAGTATTGCCCATAGGAGCAGCAGCCCAATCAGCTTCAAATCTATGCCAACCTCCATGCTCGGGCTCACTCCCCATATACAGACTATGCACAACCATATCGTAGTATCCATCCGCAGGCGTCTTCCCACCACAGACGTTCCCACCCATAGCAACATTCAAAAGAATGGTCATATCTCTCATGGGCCTCGTTCCCGGAGGAATATCCCCCTTCATCACAGGCCTACCATCAATGTACCATATCATCCTTCCCTGTCCAGCCTGCCCGCCTGACTGAAGCCAGGCCAAGTCGTACCGTACAGGACGATGCTGCATGTCGGGAATCTTGGTGCCAAGAACGCGGTGCTTATCCGGTTCGTGGTGGTAGCCCCAGTGGAGACACGAGTGGTTCTCCATGTCGCCGTTCCAGGTCTCCGCTATGTCTACCTCGCCGTCTGTGGGCCAAGAGAATGGCTCCTGCGGCAAAAGCCAGAATGCAGGCCAGATGCCCGTTGCGCACGGCGATGTGAGGTAGGCGGTGAGAACGCCTTGATCGCGTGAGAGAGTCTGGCGACTTACGAGTCTAGCAGAGGTATACCGCTTCTCATGGTTAGATTCTGCATTGTTCGCAATAGCTCTTAGAATAAGTTTTCCATCAGGAGTGCTATCAAGTTAGCTATCGATAGCAGATTGGATCGCGATAGACTGACTGGAAGGCGTTTTGTTGATCGGCGGTGTAGTACTGTAGCTCCTGATTACCCCAGCCATCCGGGCCATTACCGATCTTTGCGTCCCACTCAGCGGAAACGGGAGCATCGGGGCGGAATTGGGGCTGCCAGTAGACGTGTCCTTGCTGGCCACCCATGGGCTGTTGAGGTGGAGGATGGCCTTGAGGAGGAGGAGGAGGCGGTGGGGGGTATTGTTGCTGATTTTGAGCTTGGGGCTCACCGACTAGATTGTCGAATTCATTCTTGAGATGTTTGAGATGGTCTTTCCACGGCATGGTGAAGGTATTCAGAGTATATAGTGGTTGGAAAAGCCAGGCTTTTAGGAGATGTTGTATTTGTATGATCTATATATTTTGGGAAGGGAAAGAATATCGTCAAGTCTAGCACTTGGCATGACGTCACGAGCTTGCGTGGTTGAGTGGCTGGAGCGTGAGCCAAGTCTCAACACCACATATCTGTCCCTCAAGATATCCCAAGTGAAGCTATACAGAGACAGCAAAGGTCGATAAATGAATCACTGCAAGATGTTGTGGCAAATGGATTGTGTTGTTGCAACCGCGGATCCTCAGCATCTAGCATGACATCTCAGCGACAGTTATGTAATCGTCGAATGTCTTTAATCCAGCATCATGTTAGTGTCCATAAGAAAACTTGGAAGACAATAAGCAAAAGGGATCAAGTTTAAAGATAGATTCGGGCCTTATCTATGGTAACGGTGAATCTAAAGCCAAGATGTTGCCTGATGTGCGATCTGGATCGGATTACGATCCATTTAAATTCCCTGCTTCGGCAGACGCCGCGACCAACAGTCAGATGGTTTTTTTTTTTTTTTTTTTGTTAGTACCTGAAAACTTATCCATGGTAAGGGCTGGAATGAGATGAATCGCTGGAATTATTTACATGCCATTCTGGCCAGAACATGGTAGCAAAAGAATAGAATTTGTACGATATATTCAGCGTTGAAACAATACAAGTTGGGACATAATGTGTGAGAAGCGAAACAAAGCTGTTGTGCTGTTTCGTCTTTGCTTTGGCCCATTTTCAATGGACAGCTTCAGTGAGCCTCAGCAAAACAAGACGCGTTGACTGACCTGACCTGACGTGATCTGACTTGTTAAATGAATCAAATATTGACCGCGTAACACGGCTTCTTATCGGCAATCGACACGAAGCCAAAAAAATTAAAATAAATAGGTATATAACAATAATAAAAATAAACGAGTTTCAATTGTCAGCACATCTCATGTTGTTGCCCACAAAAAACCACAAGATTTTAAAAATCCAGATCGGTTTATGGCCCGATTCTGAGCTCGGTTGAGCCTCCGGAAGTACCCGACCAGGGGTTCCGGGCGATTTTCATGGCACCACCCAGCGGCCTCGAAACACCGCGTTTACCACGCCATGAGGAAAAACACAGATTGACAAATGCAAGATACGGGTGCTACATAATAATTAATATATAAGAATTGTACGAGATCTCTTTTTGAAAAGATTCAGAAGCACTCATATCTACAGTAATATTCACTACATCAATTGATTTACTTATCATTTAAACAAATACCCTCCCTGACTGGTACACAATCATCATTCATCCAATATGCAACCCATCCTAAGAGCCATGCCTGTCGAAAAGTGAGTCAATCTCCACTCATCACCAACA